>CAWVNO010002543.1:0-89960 GCA_963930645.1 Salticus scenicus | reverse complement strand
ATAATAAACCTTTAGAGCTATAATGACGTCAATTTTACCCTGCAAGTTTAATTTTTTACAAAGTTTTATATCAATTTCAATACTTACGCGTAAATGTATTAGAAAACATTTAAAATGTATCAGTGAAATGTATTAGCGAAATGTATTAGAAATGTATTAGCGTAAATGTATTAGTAAAAAAAAGAAAATAATAATAATAATAATAATAAATAAAATAAAAAATAAAAATATATAAAAATATATATATATATATATATATATATATATATATATATATATATATATATATAACGCCTTTTAATTTTTATGCAAAATTGTATATTTAAAAAGAAATTATTTATAAACTACACATTTAATTAAAATTAAAAAAAATTAAAAATAGAAACTTGATTTTAAATATTGTCTTGCATTGTCTATTATTTTTTTTAATAATAATTTACTATTGTATATTACACACTACTGTTCATGTATTTGTAGGTATATCTAATGTGGCATTTATTACGTATTGTAAAACTACGAAATATAAAACTTTTTTTTTAAATTAATAATAAAATAAAACCCGAGCTCCATGGACAAGTTAATCAAACATATAATGAAAAGCAAGTTTTTTTTCTTAATCACTATCTCAATTGCAAAAAAAAAAAAAAAAAAAAAAAAAGGCTTAGCTTATTTAAAACAAGAAATAGTATATATGCACATTGACGAAAAGCCATTTAAAATTGTTGATTATATTGCACATTTTGTGACATAATTTTAGTGGGACTGTATACTATAACTGTGTACTTGAGAAATAGGCTGAGATCTCTAAATAACTCCAGGAACAGTAAACTTCAGACCGTGAAGAAGAAAAACTAATAATTTTGCAGCATCATCTTTATTAGGCATTATGGAAATCAAGAAAGTTTTTAATAAAAAGTATTTTAAAATGTCTATTATAAAGTTTAACAGACATACATAGGGTTAGATGAGAGAGAGAGGGCTTCGCGAATTACGTGCTTTTTACACCAGTAGTTAACGAGAGAATCTTAAGTTGACCGAGTCGCAATCAAGACCGGACTGCTGAATTACGCCAAGATTATTAAAACAGTGCCAAACCTTCCAGCCAAAGCTAATCCATTGTTTCTAGATCAAATTAATATAAATCTTTTGAATTTTGCACGTCCATTAAAGAAATAACGCCAATCATCAATGCCAAGTTTTATCACCAGAAAGCCGTTAAGAAAGCGAGACAAAAGTCTGCGAATTATTGCACATCCTGTCATAAAAAATATAAATTACCCCTTTAATGATATTACAACGGGAATTATAGCCTAATTTATTTATAACAAAGTTGACTTGCGCAATTTTAAAAGAATGAAAATGTAATTATGTATACAACGGTTGATAAATGAAAATAATATTTTTTTATATTTTATTTATTAAATGATTTAGGAGAGATTATAATTTTGAGAGATGTCATTTAAAAAGAATATGTTTTTGTTCTCAGAAGATTTATTAATAGCATAAGGGATAAGGTATTATTAAAATTAAGATATGTAATCTAGATAAAAGCGAATAAATATAAAAGTAATTTAGAGTTTCGTTATCTATTTTTATTAGCTATTTAATTTATTGAAAATATAGTAATTAATTATTGCCTTTATTTAAAGCTATAATTAAAACTCATATATGTGAAGGAACGACTTCACAGGGACAGAAAAGTAATGTCTTTTTTTTAAAAGTAAATTCAAACATATAATTTTTTAACACGTGTTTAAATTTAATCACTGGTGTAATAACCCTCATTAACAACAATCATTTGAAATCTAGTGTGAGAATTTTCAATGCCAAAATCAACTAGTTTTCGACCAAAATATCTGGAGATCGCAAGTTAAATAGCATCCAAGTTTTTCTTTCTTCTTTTCTTTTTCGGTCCGCCTTTCACAGTGCTGTTTTGCATTATTGAGTTGCACGAAAAACGACTTTTTTTTTACAATCGCTAGTCACTTTTTAGTTAAAGATTGGTTAACTGGATCCAATTGTATGGTTAACTGGATCCAACATACAAAATGTGTGTTTTCCCAATTTGTCCATCTTTCAGGACCTCAAAATGAACGAACTCTCAAATACTCTACGAAACGCACAGAACACCCAGCTTAGCAATATTTCATTGAAATTCTTTCACAGAAAGACATTGCTTTTGGCATTTTCAATCAACACAAAGGACCCATTTTTCATCTTCACTTATCAAGCAATCAAAAAGTATTTCAGTATTGTGACAATGAAGCACTAAGTTGTATGAGCTCTATCGGTTAGCTTTGTTTTCAAGGGGCAGATCATGTTTGACCCAAACAACTGCTCTGTTTATTTTACCAATCTGCTGCAAATGCTCTTCCATGTGAACTGATGTTGTTTAAGAATGTTTGACAGTTTGTAGATGGCGTGACTCGGATTTTCTTTCACTTCCACACTTCCACTTCATTCTCTGGTCGTCCTGATTGATTCGAGTCTTAAAAATCAAAACTGCTAGAACTATTCTTAGAAAACACATTTAGCATTTATGAATATTTAATGCACTTGGACAAACATCGTAAATGTTTTTTGTATCAAATGTTGCATTACTACACTTTCTTAACTCAAAAAGAATAAAATACCGTATATCTATCTCTACTGGTATTTCCTAGCACGCAAGTTCAAGTATACGATGAGCTGATAAATGACAATCGAATATCGGCATATGAAAAGAACGGCGTCACTTTTCGCTCTTCGTAATATCTCACAATGTAACGGCGCATTAATGAAAAAAAAAAGTGTCAAAATGTTCAGAATAAGATAGGTATAGGAATTAATTGGGAGTGTACAGGAATTAATCGGAACAAGGGAGGTGTAGGAACTAACTTCCTTCCTTAGGGATCGATTTTCTACTTTTTTGCCAGAATTGATTATTGTCAGTGATGTATAGATTCCCGCAACACCCCATAATCCACATTCTAGTTATTGCGATAGATATTTCTTTTTGATTAGAAGATAATATGCTCAAAATAGTAATCACACATAAAATAAAATAGGATAATTAGAGTTAATAACAGACTTCATCTTATTTTCCTTTTTTGATTTTATATTTATTTCAGTTATATTCTTTCTTTTAATTAGAAAGTAATATACTCACAATAATAATAATTAAGAAACAAAGTAGAATAATTAGATTTGATAGTTTATTTATTTCAGTTATTATATTCTTTTTTTGTAATTGAAAAATAGTATGCTCATCATAATAATAATCACAAGTAAAATAAAATAGAATAATTGGACTTAATAACAGACTTACAAGAAAAAAATTCTTATCTTAGATTAATTTAATCCTATATAGTTAGGCTCTTTTTTTTTTTTTTTTTTTTTGCTGAATTTTTCTCTTTATTTAAAATGAGGGATGGTCACTTAGAAATAAACCACGTAACCAGTCTCACCTGAGAATGTTGATATGATCAATAATGGATGCTCGTCCATTTTAGAAATAAATGGTCTACAACTGTGCTGCTTTTTCCAGCGATGTGATAAGCATCCTTGGCTCTTTCGTATGCTCGAGAAGATGGTCTCCACGCTCGCTCTTTACCGGAGATGCCTCAGCGCTTTTCCGCAGAGTACTCTTGAATTCATATTCCGTGATTTTTTTTTTTTCTTTTTTATGAATTTCGAGATTGTTTGCTCTGTCCGTGTCAGAAGAATCTATTTACTTTTCTATTCACTCCGCAGTTTATTATTATTATTATTATTATTATTATTATTATTATTATAATTATTACTTTTTTCTTCGCTATTATTATTATAATTTATTTTATTATATATATATATATGTAGATAGATAGATACATAGATAGATAGATAGATAGATAGATATTGCGAGGGCGTGCATTCTTTTTTTCATTTGAGGGATTTTTAACTATGATTATTTCTACTGGTTATTGATTGGTAAAAGGGGGCAGGAGGCAGGAGTTTTAAGTGGCCATCAGGGTTTTTTTAATTAAGAGCCATATTGTGTTGGTTTACATTATAGGGGACTGGATTATTATTATTAAAAATATTTTATTTAATATGAAGGATTGTATGGGGGCTTATATTATAGAGGGCTGAATTATTTAACGAAATATTTTATTTATTGATAAGGTATTGTGAGATTTGTCTTCCCCAAATTCACTCCCATCTTATGAAAAAAAAAAGAAAAAAGGAAAGTGTGGCTTGTAAATAAGCCTTTTTTTTCTTGTCCATTGCTTAAGAGTCTGGGGTGCAAAAGCACATGTAAAGTATTATTATGTATATACATTTAAATGTTCAGAAGTTCATGAATTTGATATGCTGTTGATCTGTTAAGAATTTGTAGTACTCTAATATATGTGAGATATAGATAGATAATTTGACTAATTTTGAAATAATATTCAATTTTAATAAAAATATTGATAAGCGCTAACAACACAACACAGAATGTTTCAGTTATATTGCAAAAAGCTTACAATTTTTCATTATAGCAACACATTTAAGTATGCTCTCCGAAAACTTTCTGAAACATTCGCCTTTTTCAATGTTCTATCTGTTAAGTGATTGAAAAGTTTCTGTTAAATATTTAATTTTTGTTTACGTTTGTGGGCAATTCTACGCTTTTTAAACTAATCCGAAACAAATCCAACGTTTCCAATCATTTCAAAAATATTGTGTAAGCAACACATTCACACAACAAAGGAAATTTTTGTGTTTCGTATTAACTTCAATAGGAATTTTAGTGTCTGGAAATGTGAAAAAAAAAAAGGAGTAAGTACTTTTGTCATTAACCTTTGTTGGGATTTAAATTTTTTAAACTAATTAAATAACAGTTTTTAAACCTTTATAGATTTATATATGTTAAACATTTAACATTTAATAAAATGCTCGTAAAAAGATTAAATTATCAAATTTCAAATTTGTTAAAATTGGCAGGAGCCATATTAAAGCAAGTACCTTTAACTTTATATTAAGGTCGTTTATAAAAACAGGGAAATAAAAGTTACAAATTTTAAATTCTTAACGTTAATTAGTAGATTAAACAATAAACAAGCTTTGTTCTGTATTTAATGATGATTAAGGAAATTAAATAATGTTTTTTTTTTTTTTTTTTTTTTTTTTTTTACTTTCTTCTATATGTAATATAGAGAAAGTATTGGATTCGCGAAAATTTTCGACCTCCGTTTTTTGACGGATCTACACGTTTTGGGATGTCCTGAACACGAATTGATAGTTTTCAGAAAATGTCTGTCTGTGTGTCTGTCTGTGTGTCTGTCTGTCTGTCTGTCTGTCTGTCTGTCTGTATCATTTTTTTGTGGACGCTGTATCTCACGAACATATGAATGAAATTTAACCAAACTTGGTATTTAGTTGCACCCTGACATGAACTGGTGCCCATTAGATTTGGGGATCAATAGCTCAACAGGTGGCGCTGTAATCGCATTTTATGCAAATTTTTAACATGGCAGCATAGGACAAAATTCCGTATAAATGGGCATAATGAGAGTTATTTTAAACTTGTGATTGTATAATGAATTTGAATTATTGATGATAGTAGTAGTTAACTAGGAAAAAAAATTGTGCATGGGGGGGCATCGGTTCCCCCCCTGGGGGGGAAGTACCCCCCCGGGGGGGTTAAATTTTGAAGATGGGTATCATTCGAAAGATCTCGTCAATACCTTTAAAACGAATGGTTGAACCATAAATCTGTGATAATTTAAAACAAAGTTATCGATTTTTTTTACTTTTAACAAAAAAAAAACTTAGAAAAATAATCGTATTTTTTTTTTTTTTTTAACGAAATTTTACCAAACTTGGTATTTAGTTGGTCCCCAACATAAACTGTTGCTGATTATATTTGGGGATCAATAGCTCAACAGGTGGCGCTGTGATAGCATTTTATCTAAATTTTTAACATGGCAGCATAGGACAAAAATCCGTATAAATGTGCATAATAAGAGTTATTTTACACTTGTGTTTGTAAAATTAATATGAATTATTGATAATAGTAGTACGTAACTAGGAAAAAAATTTTGTGCATGGGGGGCATCGGTTCCCCCCCCCCCCTGGGAGGGAAGTACCCCCCCGGGGAAGTAAATTTTCAAGATGGGTATCTTTCGAAAGGTCTCATTGATAATAGTAATAGTTAACTGGGAAAAAATTTTTGTGCATGTGGGGGCATCGGTTCCCCCCCCACCGGGGGGGGGTGGAAAGTACCCCCCCGGGGGGGGGTAAATTTTGAAGATGGGTATCATTCGAAAGGTCTCGTCAATACCTTTAAAACGAATGGTTGAACTATAAATCTGTGATAATTTAAAACAAAGTTATCGATTTTTTTTACTTTTAACCAAAAAAAAAAAAAAAACTTAGAAAAAAATTCTATTTTTTTTTTTTTTTTAAATATTGTTAGTGATTGAATATGTATTAATTTTCACAAAAAAAAAAAAAAAAAAAAAAAAAAAAAAGGAAAAAAAAAATCTTTTTTTTTTTTTTTTTTAAATATTGTTACTGATTGAATATGTATAGGAAAATATAGAAGAAAGTCTTGTGGTGGCCACAACATACTAGTTTAACGTGGATTGCTCAATGTTGCTGCTTAAGATCAATCAAATACATATATTTTTAGAAAATTTAAGTGCTGTATTCATACATGTAATAATTATAAAATAATAATAATAGTAATAATAGTAATAATAGTAATATAACAATAACAACAATAATAATAAACATCACCCTTTAATCAAAAAAAAGTCTCATCAAACTTTAAAGCAGTTATTAGAAAATAACTTATTTTTATATTACATTTTTTCTCTCTTCAAATTAAAACACTGAGCCAAATACTGTACGTGTCATAATAATGTACACTGTAGTCACAGTGTCTTTTATATTTCTAAGATATAGTGAAATGTATTATATGTACTTTAAAAACCAGTAAAACGAGATTTTTTAAAATGTGGTGTTTTCATCTCATACGCAAAAAAACATTGTACACAATGATGAAGCACAAACTTGGCACAAAAGTTTTTTTTTTTTTTTTCTTGTTTTGATAATGCAGAATCACGATCTTGGAGAAATGACATAAGAGAAGAGGACATACGGAATATTGCATGCAGAGTAAATGAAGTTTACTGTTGTTTATTCAACGTGGTTGTCGCAATACCAGCGCTTCCGCTGAGCTTTATTCAGTCTATCAAATCTTTAGCTCGTGCAGTGTATACATAATGCCTTCTGTGGTTACGATTATGGCTTCATGTTTTTCCGAACTTGTCATCTCCTCTTATACCATTCCCCCAAGACAGTAATTCTGAAAAAAACATGCTTTAGGGGATCAAGGTTCTGGATTGACACGTATGGATATTTCAGAAAAATGCCATCACAACTATAATCATCCCCAAGAGAGAATAAGCAGCACACTTCAGTAAATCAAAATTTTTAAATGTTAAAATATTTGGAAAATTTAGTAACGTGGTATCAGAGCTGTCGTCGCGTCAGAGTAAATATGACGCCAAAATCGTCACAAAGAGAAAAAATTGTTTTGCATGGCGCTTAAAATATAAGCAGAATATATTGTGCTCGTAATATATATATATATATATAATTCTCGGATTCATAATCCACGCAATGCACATTTAAATTTGATCCTTTTAATTGGGCAGTTACAGAACATTTGTTTCTGAATAGTAGTTGTTTATAATAAATGCCATCGTGTACTTGTACAAAATATTTTTTAAAAATGCCAAAGGATAATCGAGCAGAGATGCATATTTAAGTTTCTTAAACTATAAATAAGTAAATATAGTTTAAAATACGCGTTTTCAGTGTCATACATTTGTACAGTATATAGGGAAATATATATAGAGAGTGCCCCAATATTACGTCGGCAAACTTTAAGAGGAGATTGGGCTAATTTTTAGGATTCAGAATTACGTAGAAATCCATGCCCACAAATGTCATCTCAAACATTTAAGAAAAAAGTATTTTGGGGTAATTTTTAACACATGATGGCGACACAAATGTAGAATTACAACCTTTAAGTTGATATAATTAACAGCTGACATTATGAGAATACTTAGCAACATTTTACAGCAAACATACACTGAGAAACAATTCTGTAACTGGCGCCTAGAATCTAAATTCTGGCTCTAGAAAAAATAGTTCCATTTCATCCTTATAAATTCTAGTCCTCATTGAAAGCGAGCTCTATAAATCCCTATTAGAATTCCAAAGCGTTTGCCTATATCATCGAGGTCAAACTTATTTAAAAATCTCTGCAAATTAATGTGAGAGACAGAGGCGAGTTTTAGCAACAATAATCTTGACGTATGATCCAATTCTAGGAAACCAAGAGGGAATATCTCTCAATACAAAGGATTTGTAATATTCAGAATAATGTTTCACCATCTGTAGATAAGTAGACAGGGAATTCTTGATAATTTTGTCTATTCAGTTTATTGGCGTGCGTCATAAGCATAGCTCGGAAATCTATATTTCTAGTTTAGGTATTTAGGAAATGACCACTTATTAATTTTAAATAAAGGCGGTATATATTTTTTCTCAGTGTAATATTAACCCTTTAACAAGTGGAAACATACTGAAGATTTTTTAACAATTACCGCCATGTATGAGTGCTATCTACTGCTCAAGTGTATTCCAGCTTTTTCTATTTGTACCTCCGTCTACATTATAAAATTTCCCAACAATTCATCATTTCCCAAAATATACACAATGTTTGTATTAATACTGAACTTTAAGGACATTGATTAGAAACAGCATTATTACTGTGCATATATTTTAAAGTAACCATTTGCACAAAAAATAAGTCTGTTAAAAATTATAACTTTAAAAGTCACGCCCACATCTGTTAAAAAGTGCCCCAAAGCCTCCGGTTCATAAATGGATAAGAAGACATTTAAGGGTATGTGTTCCTAAGCAATTCTGGGTCCTTATGATATAACTTATCTCCTCTTAAAAGTTGTCGCTGTAATTTTGAGACACAATGTATATATACATAAAGATTTATTCAGCTTTTTAATTCATTCTTTTAACCCAATTTTAAATGCACTTTTGAAAAATATCTATAATTTCTCGCATTTCCTAGTTAAAACCTAGAAAACACAAACTGCATCATGCAAAGTTATTTGAGTAATTTCCTATTTTAAGGTGCACGAAGTTTCATTTAATAGAAAGTCCTTTAAATAAACGTACTACTAGTTGGAAATTAAAAATGTATCTCTTTTGTAACATTTATGTCAGAATGTAGTTGTTTTGCAAATTGTGTAACGTGTTACATCTTGAAGACAAGATTCACAGTTGAAACTGCATTTCATTTCAAAAAGCCTGATAATAAAATGGATTTTATATTACTTATTTATTTAAAAACGGTTATTTATTGAAATATAATTACTTCTCTTATAGAACAAAGCAAAATTTTTAGATTGTATTAAATAGGGATTCACAAAATAAAGGTGACATATATTCCATTTACCTAACATAAAAATAAAAATCCTGATTATTCTAATCTGTTCCACTTACAGTAAAATCAGAGTAAATGTTTCTATTTATGCTTCGCTAGTCTATGAATACCTCTCTTTGTAAAGTTTATTTTAATGGAATATTCGTTTTGGAAATGTAGTGTTAAATTCAATTTCAGAATGTGTCTCTTTTGTATAATTTACGCTAGAATAATTTTATTTTGCTTGAAAGTATTCAATGAAAATGTTTTGAAAGAAGGGTTTTATCTTTTAGTTAAAACTGAATAGAAATTTAAGATTTCTAGAATCATTTAATGAACTAGTTAACCATTTATACTTTTTCCTAAGAACGGCATTTAACTATTTACAATGTAACTATTTAGAAATTAATTAAATACAAATTATAACGCCTTGCCTTATAACGCATATTTAACACTTATTATTTTTGCTTCAGTCAAATACCTAAATTTAAATTCCTTTATACATATATATACAAAATTTATTAAACTTGCCTTGAAGTAACATTTAATAAATTACATAATATTATGTTTATTTCTTCCTCAGCGTTATGCAAACATTTTAAATTATAAAGCAGTAGTTTAAACTTATATAAATTGTGACAATTTTTTGAAAAAAAAAAGTTTGTGTATTTTATATATCTAATTCTGTAAACTTGATAAAATTGAAAAATATATTGATACGTTAAAGGTAAATATAAATTTCTATGTGAGAAATATGATATGAATGTAATAAAAAGGAGAAAGACAAACATTCGGTTTACAAGTATAGTTGACATAATGCTAGGAGATAATATTTTGTCACAAATATTTGTTCTGTTTGAAAGAAAAATGTTAAAACTGTGAATTATAAAATGAAATTTTTATCGAAATATTCTAGATTTTTTAGAAATGTGTAACTTAATTAAAGAGTTAGCTATGTACGAATCAGCATTCAGAAAATAAACAAAATATTAAAACATAAAATTTATAATCTAATAAAAATATATTAATTAAACATATAATTAACTCATGTATATTTATAATATCGCAATGAAAGCAGAACGAATTTTATGAAAGAGAAATAAATAATTTTACATTGCAAGTAGAAACATTTTTTTCCCCCCAAAAGTGTTTATTACCCATCTAATCTCCGCGACCGAAGATATCCTTGTACTGAGATGTTCTTCTCCCGTAATACGTTTATAATTTAAAATTATCCTGTTTTTATTATAATCATAATTATTTTTATATTTTCCCTAACAACACAATACAACCTGAAGATGTCCATAGGAGGTCCATAGACGTCATTTTCATCCATAGGCCATCCTGAGGATTTCATTTGGAGAAAAAAAATTCGTTTAACAGTCGTAAACATTATCTTCACATTCATAGTTATGTTTTTATGAACATATGCTATAACCTTCGTTTTAGTGCATTATAAGACTCTGCAGTGAAAAAAAAAGTACAATGAAGTCTTTTTTTTTTATAAAGCAGTAATATGATTAACGAAATTCCTGTTAAGTGGTGTGAAAATAGTATAAATATTTAGACGGAGAAGTAGACGAAGACTATGAGAATTAGTTAATGTATTTAAAAACCCATTCGTAAGAAAATAAAAAGAAATAAACAAACATGAAGAATATACATTCTAAACACACAAACACACACACATACACACAGAAATAAATAAAAATAAATAAATATATATATATATATATATAATAAAATAGGTTTGAAACAGTTTCATATTAAACATATGCAAAAATGCTTTGTTATCAAAATGAAAGAAATATCACAATTTCCTATGATTTAAATATAAAGAAACACCCTTATGTCTACTCTTAATAACTATCCTGAAAGTGTCAAACTTATTTGAAGTCAAATGTATATATATATATATATATATATATATATACATATATACTAAAAGTAGGTTGTCAATACATCCCTCTCTTTACATTCATATATATATGTGAAAAAAGAGAGATTTGGGGAAAAAAATGGGAAAAAAAAGAGAATATTTTAAAAGTAAATATGTGAATAGTTTTTTTACGTATGTATTCGTTTTTTTTTTTTTTTTACATAAAAAGAATCTAGCAAAATATAGCATTTTTTAATCTACTTCTGTCTGTTCAAGCCTATGTCCATTCAACTCCTATGTTTCATTTCTTTTCTCTTTCTGTCTGATTTTTTCAGCTTTCCGATTTGTCCATTTCGAAACATATTATTTTGCAAAGAAGAAAATTTCATACGATTTTTAATGAGATAAAATAAAATAATGTATGCATTTTTGTGCGTGAATTTCGCTGTGTATTTGCAAATATGTAACATTTTGCAGTGTAAGTTCAACTCACTTTAAGATACAGCTATGTGAACATATAAAAGGAATTTGAAATATTTTCTTCAACTCTACTAAGATACAACACAAAAATCTACCTTGCTTCAGTTTTTCTAAACTGAGAAAAATCATTTACAATTAGTGTAGGAATTCAGCTTGAATGGGTGTCATGTCGCCCAGCCATTTCGCAGTGAGTTACTGACAAATGGCTGGGGTTCTAACCTAGAGGTATTTAGGAGACGCATCATCACAACATGATGTTCCGTGGATAGGATAGCTCACCCACTGTGATAATTCCAAGGGGCACAACATTTATGAAACATGAAGAGAATTGCAGTCATGGCAAATTTTGCGTGCAGTAGCCAGTATTAAGTTATGCAATGATCTTCGGCCATCCATGGGATCAATAGCCCCATGTAAATATAAATTTATATATATGCGTATATATATACACAGAGAAAGAGAAAAAGAGAGGGAGAAAAAGAGAAAGCGAGAAGTTATAATAAATTTTTAAAATAAATTGAAATATATTTTTCAAATTTTTTATCAATTATGGCGACGTATATAGAGAGGCAAAAAGTTAAAATTAAAAAGTATGTCAAATATTTTCTTCTTTGTAAAGTTTTGAAATATGAGTTTTCTGAAAATATCCTCATATTTAATAAAACTTTACAATATAAACTAACATTATGTTTCGCATTTTAATTAAACTTTATAAAACGCTAAAAAAAAAAAAAAAAAAAAAAAAAATTAAAGAAAAAAAACAAAAAACAAAAAACAAAACAAAAAAAAAAAACATATATTTGTGGAACTAGCAGACCGTAAATTAAGTTTATAGTAAGGAATTAAAATAAATATGAATTTAGTAAGGCCTTAAAAGGTTCCGTTCATGAAAATAAATTGAAACACAGCGTAATAGTGTGAAACATGCTCAAAAATAAAACCTAAAAGAATAAAATAATTCCAAAATGTGAAAAGACTTTAAAATAAAATGGTTAAGTATTTTGCCGCCCTGTTTTGTTTCAGGATTATAACTTTTACGTTGTTTATTCGTAAATTAGCCACGCAGTTTATAAATACCAATTTAACATTTAATATTTGCCGTAAAGTTGTTTAAAGTAAGAATAAAAGAAACAAAAATAAAAGAAAATAAGGGAAGTGGTATAGTCTAAAACAATTTTAAATTATTTTAGCATTTTTTACTTGGGTTATGCATATTAAATTTAATATTAAAAACGCATTGATTCTAGAACAAATGATAAGTATATATAAAAGCTATTTGTTTTGCATTTTCTTCTTTTCTTTTAAGTTTTTTTTTTTTTTTTTTTTCTGAATTTTTTGTAATTTAATTTACATTTTAAAATTTATATAGGATAATTATATTTAAAAAGAACTACGTATATTACAGTTCTAAATTTATAAATATTAAAATTAGATTAAATAAAATTAATACACAAAGTTAGGTAAAAATATTTTTAGATTAATATATCATAATTTAAATGAACATAGATGATGTTTATAAAAAGTTTTACTTTTAAGATGGGCTCGTGAATTTAAAATTTAATTTGTAAAATAATATTTTTTTAATCTATTCCTACAGAATTGTATAGGAATTTTATCATTGTAATATTAAATAAGAGTTATGTTTTATTTCCTTTGTATTAAAAAATATATATGTAGGAATTAGAGAATTATAAACTTTTAAAACGAAAAAAAAAAAAAAAAAAAAAAAAAAAAAATCATAATTAAAACAGGGGTCAAATATAAACAAAAGCGCACCTATATATATAGTAAAATTTTAACTATTTTAGATGGAGAAAATATGTATTGAAACTGTATAATACGTATAAATTATTCAAAGTACTGGGAGAAAAAAAGTATCACAAATGAGTTACACTTAAATGTTAAAGTTTTATCACATGATTTCAGTTTAAATATCATTCTTCAGTTCAGACCAGTCCCCCCCCCCCCCCCAAAAAAAAAAAAAAAAAAAAAAAAAAAAAAAAAAAAAAAAACTTTCAAATAACATATTGCACAAATTTAAATTGTAAGTATATTTGTTTTTAAGTTAAATGGAGATTTCTAACTACAGTTATCTAATCGTATGCAAAGTTAAAACAGCGTAAACAAAATTTTGAAACACAATGTTTCCTCTGACTGACAAGTGCATAGCTTACTCCATATGTTTCTCAACATAAAATTCAGTAGCACGCGTAACTTTTAAATAGGCTGTATGCTGTAAATTGATAATAATATAACAGAATGTTAAATTGTGAATTTCGTAAATTTTAATATCAATATTATTTATTTTACTTGTTTCTGTTTATATAGAGTTTTTTAATTATAACATTTTATACAAGAATATAAAAGGATAAAAAATAAAAAAATAAATAAATAAATAACAGTAAAAATATCCGCTTTTTTTTATGAGAGGAAATATAGAATCTATAAAGATCACACATTATTGTCAAAATTAACGAGCATTTAAGTACATTTCATGCACATAAATACGCACGTGTGTTTGTTTCCATAAGGTAATTTCAGTGTATTCTTAAGATATTTATAACTTAAAAAAAAAAAAAAAAAAAAAAAAAAAAAAAAAACATGTGATATATGGTTTTAATCATTCATATTTTCTTGTATGTTTGTTTGGATGTGTGTGTATTTTGATTTTAGACTGTGCTATCATCGATAGAAAAATAATTAGCACAATATCTTATGAAATAGAAATTGCTATTAAATAAAAACAGTTGTAAAACTGAACAATAAAAAGTGGATAAATAACTATAGGAATGCAATTATTTTTTCGCAAAAATTTTTTTTTAAACAAGTGAAAGTAGATAGAAATTTTAATTAATAATTTATGTTATTATTACTGTTATTATTTACAAAATGTGTCTGGTAAAGAAAAATACCATATTTTTAACAGATTATTATTATTTTTTTTTTTTTGTGTGTGTGTGCGTATACATTTATTCATTTAATCACTACATCTTTATATCAAAAATAGTTTAATACATAGTTGCTAATATAAAATTTTTAACTAGTTTTTATAACTTATTTATTTATGAAATATTTACTATGATTACTTATATTATAAATATATAGTATTTCTAATTACTTAATTATTTATAAAAAAAATAATTTAAATACAACAATATGATTATACATATGTATATATACTATAAAATGCTTTAGAAATTTTGTTTTTATTATTAAGTAAATCACATTTAATTTGAAATAAATAGGGAAAACATTATTAAGTTAAGCCATTAAAATTTTAAACATGAGAGTTATTAATTATTAACAACTTGAACATATATGTATACACTTTTATATTACTCACACATAACATTAAAAAAGAAAGGTTAAAAAGGAATATTCGTTGCTGAAATTCAATTTCATTTCACCGGAAATGTATGAACTGCTTTTTATGTATGCATAAGAATTTCAAAAACTTCCTTTTCTCATTTTTCATGTCTCTAAAAACTCATATGATACTGAACGTAAAATTAAAATTATGTAAATGTGAATTCCTTTCCATTTACATAAAACGTCTTATAAAAGAGAAGAAATAGATAAAAATATACTCGAAAACATAAAAATAATATGTGATTGAAAATTGAAATTGTATATGATCCATTAAAGATGTGACAAAGGGTATTTTAATCAAACTTTAATGAAACATGTAAATTTCACATATTTTCATTTTATCTTATCGCCTTTAACAAGAAATAAAATTTATTTTAATGAAGTGCTATTAAGGTAGTATCAGATAATGATTTCTTCAAATGCATTCATGTTTCTTTATGATTTTCAGACAAAATTTAAATAACAAAGAATATCGAAATCTAACTAAGAACCCCTTCATAATTCATTTTTTTTTCAATATATCTATTGTTGCGTATTCGAGGTTGGTGAATTGTCTGTAAATGAAAGGCGAATCGTGCAGAGCCTTAAAAGTTTGTTTACAGAATTTTTCAGAAGATTACAGGTCTGAAAACGCTGTATCAACTTCCGTTTTACCAGAAAACGCAAATGAAATAAACGCTGACAACATCAAATTCACAGCATGGACGGAAGCACAGCATTAACAGACAGCAATAGCATGTAATCAGCAGGAGAGTTTTAGTCAATTAGACTTCTTCTCAGTAAGTCAGTTAACGAGGGATCTCACTCTCTCCGTCGGATAGAGAGTAATTTTATAGCCCCTAAACAAGAATGTTCTAGTAACTTCTCAAATAATCAAGTTTGAGTTTGGATATTCGACATATCGATAATAAGGATTTTCTCATGAAGTTCGCCAAAACAGTCGCCAATTTTGGTTACAAGGACGGTACATGTCTTGGTGAAGTTTTTAACGGGTGTTTAAAGAAAAGGGAGCTATTTTAATGAGGAAACAAGCTGTAAATGCAGAAAATTAACATTCTTTAACCTGACTAAGTATCTTCGAATGAAATTACATAGAGATAACTACGATTAATTACAAATTCGTAATATTGTTTCCCTCCCAAGTATTGCACGTCCCGGGCAGTACAACTCTTGGTCAGAAGCTAAAAGCCTAAACAAACTATGCAATCTAGAACACAAAAACTGAGTTCCTTATAACAATACAGACTACAAAATTAAGTTATTGAATTACTTAGAGAATTTACAAATAAATAAAAATTATTATATACCAATATTTACATTACACATATGCAAATTTAAAATTACCGTTGACTATGGTCTAAATCTACACTATCATATTATACTACCTTCGGTTTTGATGAAGGGTATTTAGTAGTTCTAACAACGACGCCATTCAGTTTTTAGGACTGTTTAGGGACGTCCCAGTTATAATGTAGCTTAGAAGAGAGTATTTTATGACGAATAGGAATCCACAACGAAACTTTGCCTCCTTCTTTGAATTAATGTTGTGTATACTTTAGGTCATATCTCGTCTTCATTCTCTCCCTTACCAGGTTAATCCGTCCTCGAGCAAACTGCCTCGAGTCTGCACGACCACTGGAAAATGGGGTCATTGTTGTTAAGCACGCAAAAGGCGGCTGCGACACGCTGATCGGTTTTTGAGCCGTCAGTAAAAATCGCCACAGGAACAGATGGAGAGAAGCTATTAATTTTGCAATTTGTAACTGAAGCCGCAGCATCCTGGGCAGGGTGGACTTTCCAGCTGAAAGAAAGTGGTTAAATAGTTATGTTGGGGAAAAGGGAAGATGCTACATCAGAATTTTGAAGCTGGAGTATATTAGATTTTTGATAATTATAAAGAAGTTGCAAATGGGCATAGGGGATTCCTGTGATAACAGTCAAGGCATCAGTAGAAATGGTTCTGTAACCCCTAGAAATTTGTAGAATGACCGAATTTAATTTTGTTTTCCATTCCTTAGTCAGGTGGCCTCCCTAGATGCCCGCACCATAGGTTTTTTTTTTTTTTTTTTTTTTTTTTTTTTTTTTTGTCGAATATGGCATTGTACCAAATTTTGAGAAGGAGGTGGAGATTCCCTACCTCCTTCCCAACATTTTTGCTGCATTATGAAAATGCACCATTGTCTTGATCTTGAGTTATTTTATATGAGCAGTCCAGGTAACGCCCCTGTCCAGTGTAACATCCAAGAGTTTTAGCTGTTCCACATGTTTCTCACTGACACCAATGATCTGCATCACAGGGAATCTTCTAAGGGAAATGGGGAAATTAAATGCCAGTAACTTGGTTTTTGAATTTGATAAGGAGAGGTCTAGGTCTAACAAAATTTGATTAAAAAGAGGGAGAGCTTCTCTGGCCTGCTCCTTGAGGTCTTTCCTCGTTAGACCCGAGAGAATCACCGAAAAGTCAACAGCTAGGCACATGTTTCAAAGCCCTCAGAGTTCATTCTGGTTAAAATTTTATTGGCGATGATATTCCAAAGAATAAGGCCGAGACATTAACGCTGAGGACAACCCTTTGTCTGAGGCAGCTCTGTTGAGCCAGTGCCCCTGTTGACAATAATTTTCCGTTTTGAAAGATAAGATCTGATAACTCCTCTGCCAGATTCCACGGGCAGTTGAGTTCGTGTAGTGCTGTGAAAATGTGTCCAAATCATCAAAGGCTCCCTTGATATCTAGAGAGACAATGGTGGTGTAGTTTCTTAATTGTTTGTTATGGACGCGGGAGCTCATAATATGTTGCAATGCTCTTTCACATGATCTACCCTCTCTGAAGCCGTACTGATATGGGTGAAGAAGCTTTTTTGATTCTAGATGGTAGTTAAGTCTTGTAACAATTATTTTTTCTAATAGTTTACCAAGAGTGGGTAATAGGACATCATTCATATTTCTTAGATTCTAAGACGGAAGGAGGCCGCTCACCACTATGCAGCGTTTTTGAGGGTTTTTAACCTTTAGAGGTGATTTAAATGAGCCCGTCTCCAAAGGTTACGTCTCCCCCGTTGTTTACTGCATAAGCAAACAAAAAAAATTACAATGGTCGGCATAGCAGAGCTCTCTCGCGACAAAAGGCGACAAAGTTGCATGAAAGTGAAGAGGGCCGGAGCCGAGTGGTAGTCTATTTACAAAGTTCATACAGGTAATGAACAAATTTCACACAGTCTTTATACAAAGTTCACGCAGTCTTTATACGAAGCCCAAACACCCTATGAACAATGTTGGTTAATAGCAACATCATGCGCCGGATGATTGCTTCCGGAGAGCACTTCGGTGGAATGCTGTAGCATCAGACATAATAAGCATTCGCCATGTAGGAGAGGAGGAAAAATTAAGGAAAGATAGAGAAAGAATTTAGTTTGTTGAGTTTGATAAATCTTGAAGGAAGGCATAGATGCGCTTTAATTTCATCATTCATATTGGCTTTCCGACCCGAATACCCAGTCGTGTAGCGTTGTTGTCTGCACGGCACAAAACTTTATGACTCACCTGTTTCCGCGAACAACGCCATTGAACTGTTGATGACTGGAAACATGTTTGCCTAGTTTGGTGATTCTCGTTTCAAAATATATTGTTCGATTATGGATACGAAACCTGTAAATAATCTGTTTTAATGAATACACATAGTAACTTCAATATTACAACTTTTGAAGATGAGACTTATGTACTTTTTTCTTGAAAATGCAATGGAAAGTTAAATCTTTAGATTTTAAGTTTTTCGAGCGCTTAAAAAAAATGGATGAAAATATAAGGGCACCAATGGATTGTTCAAAAGAGAATCTATATGCTGACGTAATTATCAATGAAACATTAAATATAGATATTAAAAAAATTGGAAAGAAGTAACATATTTCTGCTTTCTCTTAAATCTTCTTCGTTGCGAACCAAAATGCTAATAGAACGTCTTCAGACTAATCCTAGTATCCTAAGACGGACTTTCAAACAGTCACCAATTGGCCCATGTATAGCTCTAGTGTGGTATTAAACCCTTTCAAGCTTGTCTTATTTAATCTGGTTTCCAATGAAGTAGTTGGGTCATCGATGATGCATATCGTCCAACTGCCAATCTAATGAGAGGAATTCGATAATTTCGGACATTCTAAATTGCTTTCATTTTGGTCTAAAAGAAAGACATTTGTGCTTTAACTCTAAAAGTACTAAGATCAAGACATTGCTTGAAAAAAAAAGTCTGCTTAAAGGTACTGCTTGGCGCATTTTAGAAAATTCGGCAATGTGGTGATTTTTGTGTTTCCTAGTGGAATTGTAAGATTCTATTGCTAACACAATAGAACGAATTTTTAGCGATTAACAAAAAGAAGCTACGTATGTAAGTTAAGCGGGTTTAACATCGCAATGTAACTATATTGTGGACAATTGGAGACGATCTGAGATTCACCCCTAAGGGTGGTCAAGTGGCATGGCATACTAATTTTTATCCAATCCAAAAAACATAAAAAATGAAATCCTTGAAAGGCACAAAATAGTTATAAAATATAGTTTTTTAAAATACAGTGCTAAATAAATAATAAATAATAATAATAACAATAATCTCGAAAAGTATGAGGTGAAGTGAGTTTTAAACGTCGCTCTATAGTTACTCATCAGGCATGGCGAAGGTCTGGAATTTAGCATTAATAGTGATCTATGCTAATAATATGAAAATTTACAATATAACCACATATATTTACATTTTTTAACTTTGCTTGTAAAAAACTTATACAGACATCACTGAATACCCAATCCCTTTGTGCAGGAATCGAAGGGAAACATAAAAATCGACAACACAGATTTCGGTGCACGTATATCAGTCATGCCTATTCTGCAGATTTTTCTATTTTGAAGAGTACATTTTTGCGTACTACATTGTGAAAGAATTATACCGCCGTCATCTAGAACGGATAAGTAGTCATTTTCTGAATATTTAAACAAGAAATATAGTTTTCCGTGTTTAGTGTATAGAGGAAATAAATAAACTGAATAAATTAAATAATAATGAATATATAGTCTATACTTTTCTAGATGGTGAAGCAATATTATGAATATTCTGAATATTTTGTATTTCTAGAAAGTCTCGCTTGATGTCCTAGAATTGGGCCATAAAGAAAACTTATAGTTATTAAAACTCGCATCTTGTATTCACATTTTGTTCAGAGATCCTTAAAAAGTTTGACCACGATAATGTAAAAAAAAAAAAAAACGCTGAAAAATTCTAATAAGGTTTTCTGAAACTCACTATTAGAGGGAAGTGGAATTTGTAAGTTATGACACCTAGCTGAGAAAAAAATGTATACCGCTTTCTTCTAGAATGAATAAGTGGCCATTTTCTAAATCCCTTAACTAGAAATATAGGTTTCCTAGCTATGCGCATAAGGCACGTCAAAAAACTGAATAGATGAAATGATCGAGAATTTCTAATCTGCAAATTTCTAGATGGTGAAACAATTTTCTGAATATTCTGAATGTTCTGAATATTTCGTATTGCGAGAATTTCTCTCTTCATTTTCTAGAATTGTGTAATAAACCAAGATTATAGTTGTTTAAACCCGCCTCTTGTATTCACATTTATTTAAAGAAATTTTTAAATAACTTTGCCCTCGAGAATATAGGCAATCGCTCTAGAATTCTAATGAGGGTTTCTAAAAATCGTATTCAAAGGTACTAGAATTAATAAGGATGACATGGAACTATTTTTTCTATAGCCACAATCTAGATTCTAGATGTCAGTTACAGAATTTTTTCTCAGTGTATGTATTTTTACTGGAGCCACAATTTGGTTTCTAAATGTCAGTCACATATTTTTTTTTCAATGAACGTATATAAAAAAAAATTAAAAACATAAAAAAAATATACAAATTATATGAAATCTCTCTTTTCTTTATTTGATTATAATAATATTATTTTAATTGCTATAAAAATCATTATCTTTTGTGGCATATAACTGCATAATTTTTGCTTAGCATATTAATTCTAATTTGACTAAAATAAATGTTTAATTAAGCAAGACATTTGGAAAATTGAATGACTTAAACTGTCTCCAATTGTAAGTTTAATGATGTGTAATTTCAGTTAATGTGTTTAAAAGTCACGAGTATTATTAAAATGTAACTACATTTACGAAAGTAAGAGAAAATTAACAATCAGAGTTATGAAGAAAATATCGATTTGGTATATTTAGTAGCAGATATTCTAAACAACTATTAATTAATTTTTATCTTTAACTTATCTAAGGGACTATTTTTAAAATTAAATATAATTCATCCAGTACCTTAGCTTAGTTTTGTTTTCTACTAAACTACGAAAAGTCTATAGCAAATAGTTTTCATTAAAAAAGAAATAGGCTTCGACGAATCTGTAATCATTTATAACTTGTTTTAAATGTTAACTGTATTACGGATTAAAAATGTTTAAACCGTAACTGAACAGATTATTTAAAAAAATAGAAACATCAAAAATAAGTCCTTTACATAAAATAAACATATTTGATAACTCAATAATCAATTTAATACTTTGTATTTTATTATTAAAGGTGCAGTGAACTCTACAATATCTTTATTCAATGATGAAATTCTCCCAAAAAATAATAAAGACATATCATAGATTAAGATGCAACATATAAAGTGCATGACTGTAATTTAAATGCAACTAACAAGCGATTTAGAAATATATTTATTTGCCATATAATTCTGTATGATGGGAACTACTACATTCTCTATCACAATGTTTGAATGTAGAACTTACATCCATTTAATAAGGATATTATGAAATATAAATGTTTGTTTTAATTTATTAAGTCTTATTTTAACACACACGACTCCTGGATACTTTTGTTAATTGACAAACATTATGTGATATTCAAAAATCGAATTTTAAGTAGTTAAAATTATATGCATATTTAAGCAATGTTTATAACAGAAAAATAGACACATCAACTACTACAGTTTTTATTTTTCTAATCTGGAACCTCAAAAAGCGTAATTATAACAAATGATCAGTCTAAAAGTGTATTTACATTTGAATTATTTTGTATGCCCCTGTACAAGCTTGTCCGATATTAAAATAACGTTTCAAGTAAAATCCGATATGATACTGAATTATAATACCGTGTTTCTTTTTCCCACTAACATTTTTTCTTTGGAGAAGCCCATGACAGACACAATCACAAACACACATCCAAACTCCCAAACCAACTGCTTAAAAACTTTTTTTTTTTTTTTTTTTTTTTTTTTGATAAAGGTAACTCAAAACGCGTAAAACAAACAATTTTTAATTTCGAAAATATGTACCAAACGCAATACTTACTGTATGATTTATAGATAATAAATTTTGAAATCGGCGGCTGCCAATCTCTTTATAAATATATAAACAAAATCCATTAATGATAAATTGTTTTTAGTGCATAATGTATATAATTTTAACCACTTCACTGGCCACTGTTGTACATGTGGAAGGCTAAATTTATCTTAAGTTATCTCGGGATAGCTGGTGAAGTGGTTAAATATACTTTAATAGTTTACTTACACGTAACCTTATTAAAAAAAGTAATTAGTTCATTAACTAGACGTAGATGATAAATGGTATCAGTAACTAATTGGAAACTGAATCTCGTTTACACTTATGTCCATTTACATGAATTGTATAAAAGTCTTGGATTACTTTTTAAAGTAATTAAAATAAATTATTTAGAGGAATTCTATGCATGTAATATTATTTCAAGTGATACAATTACCACATATTCTTTATACATATTCAAAATACAATTAAAATTTTATCGCAAATTTTATCGCAAAGTTCTAAAACTTTTCCTTATTCTGACATGAATATTATTAAAAATTAAACTCCTTTTTTGATATAGGTGTTAATTTTTTTAAATATACAATAATAGAATTTTTTGTTCAAAATAAAACTTGTATGATTATGAATTTATGTAAAAGTCAATAAAATTATTTTTTTGGAAAATAACTCGCCTCCATCATTACTCTAATTGAAATACTTATCATAGATGTTACATACATATTCAAAATATATTTAAAATTTCGTAATGAAACTTAAACTCAATTTTCAAAAGAATGCTTCTTTGAAATGAATTATTCCGCCAATAAACATCATTTAGGAACAACGCATTTCCCTTTCAGAATCTATTTCGGAAAGTGATAGAAAATAAATGTAGAAACTTCCTCTCTTTAGTACATTTCAGTTACAATAAATATCTTTTTAGATTAACTTAAATTGCTTGATGTAAAAAATTCTGAATGAACATTTTACAGTATGCCAATGGAATTTGCAACAAATTTAATACTTTCAGCATTTTTTTTTTTATTTGCTAATATAAGAAAGTTAAATATTTAATTTAAAGTATGTCTTACTGCATAAATAAAGTTTTTACTGTTATTAAAGCATCATAATAGAAAAGACTTATAATTAACAAATAAAGGTTACTAAAGGAAAAGGTAAACATGTAAAATTTACGTAAAATCCTTTTTAATAAAACGCTAGCCAATAAATGTTTTTAGAAAACCTTATGCATTGTTATGATTGTGTTTTTTAGTGAAAAAAATATTGTTAGGTTTAAAATTATGCTTGCAAACATTCTGAGGAAATAACTGTTAAAAATATTTTTTTTCGTAAAATAATGTCATCAGACAAATGTCGTCATTTTATCTTATTAGTCCAATGAGCTAAGTCCGCGTGCTTAAATATTGTCCATGTATAAATAATATTTCTTTATCCTCGCGTATCATATCGTTCCGACGAAAAATAATTCAAACTGTTCCATGTTAGAGAAATACTATATATATTTTTGCTGCAGCCTATCGATGTGAAACTGTACCTATCAGAAATTTGCGTATAGACGTAGTGCATTTGAATTATTTTTCATGCCCCAGTATCCGAACCGTAATTTAGATTTCGTCGGAGACTTTAGCGTATCAACTCTATATTATTTTGAATACTGAGTTTGGAATTTATGCTGTTATTTGCTCTTGAGATATGTTTATAGCAGTCCCACAGACAGACACATTTACAAAAAGCTAAATAAACAGTGGTTTTTAGTGGTTGGTCAACCACTAAAACATTTTTTCGGGTTCTGGGAGGGCTTAAAATGTATAAACAAAAAACTATTTAAAAAATGTGACTTAAAACAATACTTTCTCTTCACATATTTGCAAAAAAAATGTATAAATAAATAAAATAAATAAAATAATAATAATAATAATAATAATAATAAACACTGAAGTTTAAATTGCTTTATAGAAGTTATTGCTTTTTAAATAACATTACTGTCAAATATGCTAAAATGGAATAAATAACTTGATGTTTCACGAATTAAAAAATCATAGTTTTTTTTTTTTTTTTTTTTTTTAATAACATTACTGTCAAATATTCTAAAATGGAATAAATAACTTGATGTTTCACGAATTGAAAATCATAGGTTAAAAAATACCAGCATCTAAATGAAATTTTTATTTAGTAGTATATTTATCTCCAGGGGTATAATACTTACCAGATATAAAACTAATTACTTTAAGGATTTTACGAATGCAATCTTACTTATAATGGAACACTCATCACAGGTCCAAATCATATATTTAGAATACATTTATTTTTCTCGCTAAAACTAAACTTAATTTTTAAAGATACTTTCACATTCTATCAATAGACATCTTTAAAGAGACACTGCATTTCCATTTAGTTTCAGAACTCATTATGAAATTGTCCAACAAAATGAATCAGGAAACAACTTCTCTTTTGGGAATTTTAATTTAATTTCTCCTTGAAATAATGTTAAAACCTCAAATTAAAAGGCATGAAAGTAACATTTTAGAAATTATGCTGGAAGCTTTTTTTTTTTTTTTTTAAGCATTTGTTTAAATTTCTATTTTATTACAGAAAGCGCTTTTGATGTTTTTTATATTTATGTCTAGTATTTGAAGATATTTCTTGCTTTCTTGCTTTTGCCTTGACCGTGTAGCCCCTGATTTGACACGTAAAGAAGAAAGGTCAATTCCTTTCGAAAACGATAGTGCTTCTCTTTATCAAAGTTTTATTAAATCATTTTTTTTGGATATTCTTTTAGGATACATAAAATTTTTAATTGTATCAATTTAAATATATCAATTTTAATTATGTATTTTAAAATTTTTGGTGGAGAGTTGAACATTTTTTTTAATACAATTAAATACCGTTGCCTTAAGAAATCTATTATATTTTGACTTGAATTAGAGCATCTATAGAAATATCGACATTTCTTACGAATCGCAAAAAAGAACAATACATCGTCATGACATATAATTCTTGTGTTGAAATTTTTGTTAAGTTTATTTAATCGTCTTCATAAATTTTATATTTTGCATAAGAAAATTTATGTAAAAATAACAGGATTGAAAACCTCTATACTTGGTAAGAAAAGTCTCCGAACACTAGCAAAAATTCCTATATAAATAAAGTACACTTAATACAGTTTTGTTAAATAAATCCTCGTCGAATCCTGTTATTAGTCAGTCTAAGAACAAGATTCGACAAGGATTTATTTAACAAAACAGTTATAAGTGTACTTTTTTTTATATAAGAATTTTTGCTAGTGGTCGGAGACTTTTGTTACTGAATGTATAACTGTGTCTTATTTGTTGATTGTAATTTGAAAAAAAAAAAAAAAATAATCATTAATTAATTTTTATAATGGAATTTCTGGAATGGAATTTCTAATGGAGTTTTTATACTGGTATTTATACGATCAAACCGTGCTCCCGTGACTGATAGGTAGCATCGTCGCCTATATTTTTATGCACTCTGGTTTGATCTTGTTTAGGAAAACAGTAGAAGTTTATTTAATGCCAGAATTTTCACTGAGAAAAAAAAATACACCGTTTTCATTTAGAACGAATAAGTGACCAGTTTATAAATCCCTAAACTATAAATATAGATTTCCGAGCTATGCGTATAAGACACACCAATAAGCTGAATAGACGAAACGATCGAGAATTTCTAGTCTATACATTTCTAGATGGTGAAGCAATATTAAGAATATTATGAATTCTTCGTATTCCGAGAAATTCTCCTGTATTTCAAGAATTAGGATCATAAAACAAGACTATATTTGCTGAAACGTGCCTCTTGTTTTCACATTTATTATGCGGATATTTTTAAATAAGTTTGACTTCGATAATTTTAAGCAAAATCTCTGAAATTCCAATAGCGGTTTCTAGAACTCGCTTTCAAAAGGGACTAGAATTTATAAGCATGACATGGAACTATTTTTACTAGAGCCACAATCTAGATTCTAGATATCCGTTCTAGACATTTTTCCGAGTGTTGAACTGTATGCCTTACGGAAAATCTGCTGAGTACAAATATTTCTGATGTTCTAGATTTCGGAAAATGTCTTAATTAACATATTCACAGTAAGGTTAAAATAATGCTAGTAATACCAATACATTATTTTCAGTAATGCAGTTTTCATATCGCATAGATAAAATTTTAAAATAGAGCGCAAAACTTTTCGTTTTGAATGAAAGGAAGATACAAATTATATGAGACTGAAATAGTTGAAGATTGTATGAAGTTAGATGCTCTTTCGACCAGAGGTGTATGAGTTCTGCAGCAGTTCTTTTTTGAAAAATTTTTTGCCATATTCTTTGCAACGTACCCAATGTTCCTTCTCTTGAAATTCAGTATTAATCTGTCTAAAGTCTCGTTTCCATCAGAGGCTGTTTTCTTGACAGATTTTTGTACGATATTCTCGTAGTACAGATTAAAAGTTACTCTTTACATAATAAAATAAATAATAAATTAATTTGTTTTCTTTTCACTGTAAAATATTTTGTATAAGAATACACAACATTAATGGGGAAATTTATTTTCTGCAACCATTTTGAGAAATGCTATCAGCTATAGCTGTGTAACAGACGCATACAATGGAATGTTACGCAAATACATTTGATAAAATCCCTCAACTGATAACATACATGGTCGTGGCAAGTAAATTGCTCAATATTTTCCTAATTGTGACAAAAGAAAAAGAAAATATTAGCACACATTAAAAGAGGCAATTATTTTATCTATACAAAAATGAAAAAATAAGTTAAATATAGATTTATATATATATATATATATATATATGTGTGTGTGTGTGTGTGTGTTTATCGACATATATTTTTAAATATGAATAATATTCTAGGGAAAATGTATGATGACTGATGCTTCTTTAATCTCTATGATGAATTAAGCTTCTTTTAATGCTTTTTCTACATTAAAATATATAACTATGACTATTAATAATTCAAATGCTTATAAGTTCAAATTCGGAGGAACTAACGTCCTTTTGGCTCACGCAATCTTAGAAAATTAGGACTCTTAAAATTTTAATTTTCAACTTCTCCGAAATAACTAACATTATTTAATTGCAGCTAATCGGCTTAGAAACCAAAATAGCTTTTAGGATTAAGGCACTTAATGGAATGTTGTTGAGAAATATTACAAGAAAAATTTGGAATATTCCACGTTTCGAAGTTTTGAACGTGCAAGTTTTCAGCAAGTTTTATTTTTATTTTGCATAATGTTAATAAATAAATAAAATAATATGGTATTTCATAAATGATACAAAGATCTAAACTTAAAGAAACAAAAATTTAAACGGAAAAATTTATCTGTATATCTATAAGATTTCTAATATGGTTTTTGAGTGTATTTAAAAACTTGATAATATTTTAAATGAAACTGTCTGAGACAGTACAGTGCAGGCAAAAAAAAAAAAAAAAAAAAAAAAAAAAAAAATCTTTACACTTGATTGGCAAAAAATAAATAAATAAATAAATAAAAAATAAAAAAATAAGTACAAGGCTATTAGTGAATTTAATTTTAGGGGTTATAGAATGATTATTGTAGAAGTGGTTGTAGAAGAGTTATTAATTGGAGGAAAAAGTAGTTTATTTTTTATTTTACTGAAAAATTCAATTATAGTAGTTTTTTGTTGTATTTTTTGTTTGTTTGTTTGTTTGTTTTATTGTAGTTTTTTTTTTTTTTTTTTTTTTTTTTTTTTTTTTTTTTTACAAAAAAAAATAAATAAAAAATAAATAAATAAATACTATAATTGAGATTTTTAATAAAAAAATAAATAAATAAATAAACTCTTTTTTTCCTCCAATTAATAACTCTTCTAAATTTACCCCTAAAATTAAATTCACCTTGTTTATAGTAATATAGTACCTTGTTTATAGTTCAGCCTTGTTTATAGTAAAGATTTCGATAATTTTAGACATTATACTTTTCGAAAATTTAATACTGTAATTCCTTATAGTTCACCTTTAACTATTAAACAACTAAGTATAATGACAATGACCGCACTAGACCCACTGGAAGGGTTTATAAACTTCCCATACAATTGAATAATGAATTTTTTTTCTATATTGGACAAACTAAAAGAACTCTTAATAGCAGAATCTAGGAACATATCAAAGAAGTTCTGCAATTGTGTTTTTCATTTACAATAACGCCAGCGCTATACCCTTATAGGATCGAGCAGAAATAATTTCAACTCCACAAAATATAACTGAACTCGTAATTTCAGAAGCTGTAAATTTTGTAAAATATCCTAATGGTATTAATTCTAAAGATTCAGCTTTTCTACCTAAAATTTGGAATTATATTATACAACCACATATTTAACTTGCATATATAATTTTCCAGTAGAATATGTAACCTCATCAATTTCAAGTTTTATTTAAGTTTCTATGGACGATGCTGCACCCTTCTCCAATGATAGTTACCGCCACTCCAAGTTCCATGTTCCCATCCACAGTTTGTCTTCAAGGTTTGATTCCTTTCCACTACAAGTCTCTTATAACAGTTGTTAACGCCAGTCCAGTGTTCCAGCTGCCATCCATTGACGCCTCCAAAAGAATGACTTCCATTCACTACCACTGCTCGGAACGTTTTTTCACCTTGATGTTACCACCACGCCAGCCTTTCCGAAAGACATCCAAAACTGACTTTTCCAACGCAAGTTGCAGTAATCAAGTGTTGTCTCAGTGTCAATGTAGAATGGCTCTGACCAATGAACTAAAAAAATGTATTAAAGCAACGATGTAACTGTAGCTTTAACCTGATTTAGTATATATATTTGTAACACAGCTGCACATTGTGTAAAACCATGTAGACTTCCTGATGATGCCCTAATTTTCAGGGCGAAAAGCTTTGGAATAAGCCGCTTTTAATTAAATATATGTTTTTAAAACTTATATACGTGTTTTAAAGTGTTTTATTTATTATTAAAAATATATAGAACCTACATCGGTATAGCCAATCCACACAATGGGTCAGAAAAAACTTAAAATGGAGGAGAAATCTCATGGCTTGACTCTGCTAGTAAAGGAAATGTCTGTGATTGATGTAGTTAGAAATTTGGCAGATTATTGACAGATGTAGAAAATCTACAAGGTCATTAAAATGTAAACATTTAAGACAAAATCTTAACTTCCTAGACGTTTATTTTAAATATCACATTGCAGTCTGTATTTTGCCATCTCATCTTTACATTTTATTGCCAAATGCACCTGTTTAGTCACAGATCTCTGGCTACATTTGCCAGATGGCTACGATTGGCTAAAGGTTTTCCATTAAAAAGAACCAACGTACAGTATTAAATATTTTATAGCATAATTCCTAAGATCTAATTTACATAATCACGAGAGCATTACATAAGAGCAATACATAATACCATTACAAGAACAAAAATGTAGGACATCGAATGTCTCATAAGTCCGTACACATTTCAAAAATTCATACAATTTGAAGAAATTGGCAGAATTGAATGCAGTTTGTGGAAATGTCCGTATAACAATGATCTTACTACATCGCTCCCTGGGGTATTCTGAACCTCCCGGATTCTTCCCGGAGGAAGAACGGACATGTTTTATTTGGGAAATCTGTGGGAAAATCTAATTTGACATTCTAGGAATGATTTGACAGATTTAGTTCTCGGGAACTACGACGGAGCTACGGATATACGATGTTCCTACGGAGGCCGCGGGCCGCGGTAGCCCAGTCGGTAGAGCGCCGGCCTCGTAATTGGAAGATTGCGGGTTCGGTACTCGAGCAGGCCAAAGACCGTCGTGTACACTAATGGTGGCTGGTGCACGTAAAATCTGTCGTGGCTGCAATGTCCTCCATGTTCCCATCAAAAATTATACCTCTGGGGGTCACCGAAGCGGGAGAGCCGCGGAGGATCAAAATTGTGATGGCATGTCTCCGGACCACCTCTAGGGGTGTGTACCAGACCGTCGCCAATTGCCCATCTGCGCAGCAATAGTGCGACGTAAAACCCAACCATCCATCCAACAATCCATCCTACGGAGGCCGCTACGGCGGGCATTCTGCATTCCTACGGGATATACTGGGAGGAATGCGGAAATCTGGGACTTATCGTGGGAGATCCTACGGAAACATATTTGCTATATTGGTGTTATTCTCGTGAAATGAATATATTTTTCTTGTAAAGAAAAAAATAATAATTCAAATTTTCGTCAATAAAGGGTAGTAATGAACAGACGCGTAACCAGAAATAAAAAGATCTCTAATAAGTTGAACTTTTTTAGGATTAACAGCTCATTTCTTATTTTTCCTCCACCTTGTACGTACATGAAATTTTAACTGTGATGCTCATTTAGTGTACAAAGCTTTATTGGTGGTAAAAATGTTTTATTTCACCTAAGATTCCTCGACTGAAACTGAAGAAAGCATTATGGTAACTCATTAACAGGGTGTATTTCTAGTGATGGCGGGAACATAAGTTATATGCTGTAAAAATCTGCATGCAGATAAGTATAGTTTATCATGGAAATATGTGATTTGCTCGCGTACATTGCGCTCTATTAGTTAAAGTTTAACTAATATTATTTTCTTTACTTAAAAAAGAGAAAAAATCTCATTTTATAAGAGTGACGCTTTTGTAAATCCTGTTCAATTTCATCAATTCCTTCATTTTTTTTTATCAATTTTTAAAATGTCTAGATTTATGGGACACTCAGAATATATATACAGTCGGCAGCAAAATTATTGACGCACACAACCACTAATCATTAATTTTTATCATTAACATACTTTTTTATAAACAGCATAAGACTAAGATCATGATTCGACAAATATTTACTTAACAAAACAGTATTAAATGCACATCCTTTAAATAGCAATTATTGACAATGCTTTAATAATTTTGCTGCCGACTGTATACATATATATGTATGTATATATATATATATATATATATGTATGTATACATATAATTCATAATAAAACTATGTGACTACATGCTAAAAAAAAAGCATATTTTAAACTTTCATTTAATTATTTATCTGGTTGGATAATTAATTGTTATTTAATATTAAATTAACACCAGTTAAAAGAGAAAATTTTTATGTAACTTAAAATTTATGTACATTTATTCATCCTCTAAATACCTATATAAAAATGCATTTTTCTAGAGAAATATAAATTTAATATGTCTTAAATTTAGATACAGTTCGATGCATTTTGCAATTTCAATTCAGTCAAAGAAAATTTTTTAGATGTTTGCATGATCATTTTCCATTAGTTTCGAAATAAAACACTTTGGTTTTGAGATTATTTTCTGAAATAACAGCACTGACGGTTAATACAAAAGTACGTATCACTGAAAACTCATTAGACTGCAAAATGAGACGAATATATATGGAAATCGAAACACATGTTCTGTAATATTTTGAATACGAAAGTATAAAAATAGCGATATAGAAAATTTCAGTTACATTAAAATTTTTAATGCATTTTTTGAAAGAACTTTAGAACATATATTTATTATATAGGTATGTTATGGATGTGACATGTGTAGCTGTCTCATAAAAAAAAGAAAAAACAACTATTTAGTTTATTTTTTTTCTTTATATATATGTATATATATATATATATATATATATATATATATATATATATATATATACATATCATTAGTATAATTTTAATAAAAAAATATATATACATATTTATATTTCCTTTAAAGAAAAACCCCTGGATATGAAATATCGTGATTGTAAAACACAATATCACACAATCTTTTACAAGAACTGCGCAATGGATTTTTTTTTATTGTATTTAGATACAACATAATATAGCGAAATTAGATTTGTTTAAAAACAAATTATTTGTAATACAGATTAATGCCTCTATAATTCTAAAGTGTTATATTTATCAATTAAAAGCTGTTCTTTCTTATACTACATTTATTTCATCCGAGTCTCATATTTTTATTGCAAGATAAAAGGTTAGTTTATGAATGAACCCTAAAAAATAAATATCTCGGAATCGGATATAGATAAAAGCGCGTAATGCAAAGCCTTTAGAAAGAAAAAAAAAGAAAAATGCCAGTGATTCTCTTTTTTGTCACCAGAAATCGACTTTCAAGCTGGACAAGTCGCCTCTTACACCTTCTCGTGTTTAAAATGATTGCTGTAGTAAATAGTGCTTTTAGGTATACCTCACAGAAAGTAATCGTATGCTATGAGTAGGGAGATAGACTGGGAACTGAGATCAGAGATAGACTGATAATACTGAGACCAGTCCATACCTTTATTCTTATCTGTCTCACAATTCACTGCAATAACTGTAACATCGAAGTAATTTGAAGAGTAAAAAATAACGTGTTTTGTATGGGCGAGCATGATTTTCTAGCATTTGTTCAATGTTAAAGAAATATTTAAATTTTGCAGTATACCAGTCAGTCAACACCGTTTCTGGCCAGAAAAAGAGAAATGATGTCTTCTCAGAAAATTGCTGACAGGACGGAATTTTTTTAGCAATAGTATGATTATGCGTAGTACAAATGTCCAAAAATTTCCGATGACCCCAAAACTCCAATCTTGATTCTTACATACACCAACCCGATTTAAATAAGCTTCGTCTGTAAATGATATTCGATCAACATTCATACTAGAAACATCAACCGTGTTAAACATTTTGTTAGAACAATTTTCGTGTTGTCCCTCATCTCAAACTGGTATGACGTACCAGCTTTGAATATTGTGCAAAAACATATGTAATGTGTCTTGTAGGTTTCAGTTATTATTGGACGCCCCCGATGTTTATTGCATAAACAAACAACAAGAAAAAAAAATAAGAGAAAACTAAATTACAATGTCGCCCAAACAACATATGAACAGTGTTGGTTAATAGCAACATCATGCGCCATATGATTGCTTCCCGAGAGCACTTCCGTGGAATGCTGTAGCATTAGACATGGCCAGTATTCGCCATGTAGGAGAGGAGGAAAAGATTAAGGAAATATAGTAAAAGAATATGTAAAAATAATTAAAATCGGAAGGTATGACATTATCAGGAACATTTAAAACGCTGAAATTTTATGAAAAAATTCAGATAATAATAGCGGAGTGAACGGAAGGTTTTTGTAAAATGAAAACATCTGAAAATCATGGAGCAAGTGATGTATGGGTAGGTGTTTACTATCAGAATTTTACGGTATATAATTTGATTTTTAAAACGTTAAAATTTTATTATGAATTATATACTATCAAATACCATTCAATTAAGTAGCTTTTCGTATTCGAAAATACTGAATAATATTTTCATAAAAACTATTTTCCCTTTTTTCGTTTAGTTTTAGAAAGTTATTTTTTTTCTCTAATTGAAATATGAATAAAATTCGTTAGGTAACTTTTTCTTTAGTTAGACTACTTGTCTTCATGTTTTGCTTCCCTTTCTGATCCTTTCACCAGTTTCGAGTAATTTATGTTACATAAATTATAAGTTCAATTGCATTTGCAGATTTTTTTTTTTTTTTTTTTTTAGTGGGATGCCTCTTGAACTTTTAAGATTTTTTTTTTTTTTTTTTTTAATGCAAATTACTAATATGCACATTTGGACTATACATATGTTGGCTTAATTTAACTTTTTTTTTATGTATATTCATTGAAGATTAAAAAAAAAAAAAAAAAAAAAAAAAAAAAAAAAAAAAAAAAACTGATAAAGGCGTGCGGTTGAAATAACAGAGATATGAAACCAATCGCAATAATACGATGCTGTCGTCTATGCGATAACAAGTGGTTGTCAAAGCTGTTAGATAGCTGTTATATAGATTGCTTCTACAGCAGCAGATTATCAAGATTTAAGCGACTTTAAATACGGTTATGCACGAAATAAAGGTTTTAGCATCTACGAAGTAGAGATGAAATCTGGGTTTTCACGTACGACCATTTCACGATCGTACCATGAATATACGGAATCCGGTAAAACATCAAATCTCCGACATCACTGTTGGCGGAAAAAAGATGTGAAAGAACGGGGCAAATGGCGACTGACGAGAATCATTAAATATGACATACGTGCAAACCTGCATCAAATTGCAGCAGATTTGAATACTGCGGCATTAAAATAGTGCCAGCGTGAGATCTATTCAACAGACCCACATTGGTATGGGCTTTCGGAGCCTAAAGCCCACTCGTACACCGATCTTGACTGCAAAACTTCACCTGGTCCCTTAAAAGACGTCAATGAACTGTTGATGACTGGAAGCACGTTGCCTTGTCTGACGAATCTCGTTTCTAATTATATTAGTCGATGGATATGTGGGAGTATGGAGATAACCTCGTCAACCTACTGATCCTACATGGACGCATCTGACAGTTGAAGCTCGCGGAGGCTCTCTGCTATGTTATTGGGAATGTGTAATTAGTGTGATGTGGGACCTCTGATACGTCAAAATACGACTCCGACAAGTGACAGAAACGTAAGCATCATGCCCGATCATCTGCAACCATTCATGTGATTTGTGAACTTTGATCAACTTAGACCATTCCATCAGGATAATCCACTCCTCACACGTCGAAATTTGGTAGTGAGTGACTCCATGATCAAACTCCTGACTTTAGCGATGCACATTATCCACTTAAATCCCCATATATGAACATTTTTTAGTACATCTGGGATGCTTTGGATAATACTGTTTCGAAGAGACCTCCCTCCGCCATTCGACGTATTTGTTTATTGCCTTGCAGGATTTATTGAGTGCGCATAGTATATGTTTGAGCAACTATGTTCTCATGAGCTCTAAGTATAATTATTTACGTTTCTGTAAACTGGAGCAGTTACGATTTATGAATTGGAGGAGAAATCAACTAAGAGTTTGCGTACTGGAAATGTGAATAGTTATGTTTTTCATGATCAGTTTATAAACTGTTTAAATATGAGCATAGGTTAAGAGATAAGAGATTATGTAGCATTTTTTTCAGTTTTTTTAAATTAGTGAATAATTTTACTGCTTATTATATATATTAATATGCTTAATAAAGTCTTGATAATATTGCAATTCATTAAACTTCATAATAAATAAATAAATGAATATATATATATATATATATATATATATATATATATATATATATATGTATATATACGTATATATATATATGTATATATATGTATATATATATGTATATATATGTCTCATAAAAAAAAGAAAAAACAACTATTTAGTTTATTTTTTTTTTCTTTATATATATGTATATATATATATATATATATATATATTTATATATATATATATATATATATATATATACATATCATTAGTATAATTTTAATAAAAAAATATATATACATGTTTATATTTCCTTTAAAGAAAAACCCCTGGATATGAAATATCGTGATTGTAAAACACAATATCACACAATCTTTTACAAGAACTGCGCAATGGATTTTTTTTTATTGTATTTAGATACAACATAATATAGCGAAATTAGATTTGTTTAAAAACAAATTATTTGTAATACAGATTAATGCCTCTATAATTCTAAAGTGTTATATTTATCAATTAAAAGCTGTTCTTTCTTATACTACATTTATTTCATCCGAGTCTCATATTTTTATTGCAAGATAAAAGGTTAGTTTATGAATGAACCCTAAAAAATAAATATCTCGGAATCGGATATAGATAAAAGCGCGTAATGCAAAGCCTTTAGAAAGAAAAAAAAAAAAGAAAAATGCCAGTGATTCTCTTTTTTGTCACCAGAAATCGACTTTCAAGCTGGACAAGTCGCCTCTTACACCTTCTCGTGTTTAAAATGATTGCTGTAGTAAATAGTGCTTTTAGGTATACCTCACAGAAAGTAATCGTATGCTATGAGTAGGGAGATAGACTGGGAACTGAGATCAGAGATAGACTGATAATACTGAGACCAGTCCATACCTTTATTCTTATCTGTCTCACAATTCACTGCAATAACTGTAACATCGAAGTAATTTGAAGAGTAAAAAATAACGTGTTTTGTATGGGCGAGCATGATTTTCTAGCATTTGTTCAATGTTAAAGAAATATTTAAATTTTGCAGTATACCAGTCAGTCAACACCGTTTCTGGCCAGAAAAAGAGAAATGATGTCTTCTCAGAAAATTGCTGACAGGACGGAATTTTTTTAGCAATAGTATGATTATGCGTAGTACAAATGTCCAAAAATTTCCGATGACCCCAAAACTCCAATCTTGATTCTTACATACACCAACCCGATTTAAATAAGCTTCGTCTGTAAATGATATTCGATCAACATTCATACTAGAAACATCAACCGTGTTAAACATTTTGTTAGAACAATTTTCGTGTTGTCCCTCATCTCAAACTGGTATGACGTACCAGCTTTGAATATTGTGCAAAAACATATGTAATGTGTCTTGTAGGTTTCAGTTATTATTGGACGCCCCCGATGTTTATTGCATAAACAAACAACAAGAAAAAAAAATAAGAGAAAACTAAATTACAATGGTCGTTAGAGCAGAGTTCTCCCGTGACAAAAGGCGACAAATTTGCATGGAAGTGAAGAGGACCGGCGCCGAGTGGTAGTCTATTTACAAAGTTCATACAGGTAATATACAAATTTCACAATCTTTATACAAAGTTCACACAATCTTTTAAAACAAGCCCAAACAACATATGAACAGTGTTGGTTAATAGCAACATCATGCGCCATATGATTGCTTCCCGAGAGCACTTCCGTGGAATGCTGTAGCATTAGACATGGCCAGTATTCGCCATGTAGGAGAGGAGGAAAAGATTAAGGAAATATAGTAAAAGAATATGTAAAAATAATTAAAATCGGAAGGTATGACATTATCAGGAACATTTAAAACGCTGAAATTTTATGAAAAAATTCAGATAATAATAGCGGAGTGAACGGAAGGTTTTTGTAAAATGAAAACATCTGAAAATCATGGAGCAAGTGATGTATGGGTAGGTGTTTACTATCAGAATTTTACGGTATATAATTTGATTTTTAAAACGTTAAAATTTTATTATGAATTATATACTATCAAATACCATTCAATTAAGTAGCTTTTCGTATTCGAAAATACTGAATAATATTTTCATAAAAACTATTTTCCCTTTTTTCGTTTAGTTTTAGAAAGTTATTTTTTTTCTCTAATTGAAATATGAATAAAATTCGTTACTTAACTTTTTCTTTAGATAGACTACTTGTCTTCATGTTTTGCTTCCCTTTCTGATCCTTTCACCAGTTTCGAGTAATTTATGTTACATAAATTATAAGTTCAATTGCATTTGCAGATTTTTTTTTTTTTTTTTTTTTTTTTTTAGTGGGATGCCTCTTGAACTTTTAAGATTTTTTTTTTTTTTTTTTTTTTAATGCAAATTACTAATATGCACATTTGGACTATACATATGTTGGCTTAATTTAACTTTTTTTTTATATATATTCATTGAAGATTTAAAAAAAAAAAAAAAAAAAAAAAAACTGATAAAGGCGTGCGGTTGAAATAACAGAGATATGAAACCAATCGCAATAATACGATGCTGTCGTCTATGCGATAACAAGTGGTTGTCAAAGCTGTTAGATAGCTGTTAGATAGATTGCTTCTACAGCAGCAGATTATCAAGATTTAAGCGACTTTAAATACGGTTATGCACGAAATAAAGGTTTTAGCATCTACGAAGTAGAGATGAAATCTGGGTTTTCACGTACGACCATTTCACGATCGTACCATGAATATACGGAATCCGGTAAAACATCAAATCTCCGACATCACTGTTGGCGGAAAAAAGATGTGAAAGAACGGGGCAAATGGCGACTGACGAGAATCATTAAATATGACATACGTGCAAACCTGCATCAAATTGCAGCAGATTTGAATACTGCGGCATTAAAATAGTGCCAGCGTGAGATCTATTCAACAGACCCACATTGGTATGGGCTTTCGCCCACTCGTACACCGATCTTGACTGCAAAACTTCACCTGGTCCCTTAAAAGACGTCAATGAACTGTTGATGACTGGAAGCACGTTGCCTTGTCTGACGAATCTCGTTTCTAATTATATTAGTCGATGGATATGTGGGAGTATGCAGATAACCGCGTCAACCTACTGATCCTACATGGACGCATCTGACAGTTGAAGCTCGCGGAGGCTCTCTGCTATGTTATTGGGAATGTGTAATTAGTGTGATGTGGGACCTCTGATACGTCAAAATACGACTCCGACAAGTGACAGAAACGTAAGCATCATGCCCGATCATCTGCAACCATTCATGTCATTTGTGAACTTTGATCAACTTAGACCATTCCATCAGGATAATCCACTCCTCACACGTCGAAATTTGGTAGTGAGTGACTCCATGATCAAACTCCTGACTTTAGCGATGCACATTATCCACTGAAATCCCCATATATGAACATTTTTTAGTACATCTGGGATGCTTTGGATAATACTGTTTCGAAGAGACCTCCCTCCGCCATTCGACGTATTTGTTTATTGCCTTGCAGGATTTATTGAGTGCGCATAGTATATGTTTGAGCAACTATGTTCTCATGAGCTCTAAGTATAATTATTTACGTTTCTGTAAACTGGAGCAGTTACGATTTATGAATTGGAGGAGAAATCAACTAAGAGTTTGCGTACTGGAAATGTGAATAGTTATGTTTTTCATGATCAGTTTATAAACTGTTTAAATATGAGCATAGGTTAAGAGATAAGAGATTATGTAGCATTTTTTTCAGTTTTTTTAAATTAGTGAATAATTTTACTGCTTATTATATATATTAATATGCTTAATAAAGTCTTGATAATATTGCAATTCATTAAACTTCATAATAAATAAATAAATGAATATATATATATATATATATATATATATATATATATATATATATATATACGCTTGTATTTATTTTGATATTATCTTCTTCCCTTAAACTAAATGCATATATACACTTATTTGAATAGTATATTGTTCTAGTCTATTTGTAATTGTAGGTGACATTCATTTTTAAATCTACTTTATCCTCCACTTGAAAATAGTGCTATATATTATAAAAATCATGCATACAACTTACCTTATGATTGGTTTGTGTTTCCACGTATTGAAGTGTATGATTAGAGCTTAGAACATTCCTTTCTGAAACTAAAAAAAAAATAAGATAATCTAGAAGATATTAAAGTAAAACTATCTTCCTAAAATATCTAAAATACAGTTGCTGTAAGTTCTCACGCCGACAGATTTTTCTTTATCAGGTATGAAGAGGGGGAAGTTATAGAACCGTTTATAGCTAAGCTAAGTAGAATTATTAAACACCAGATGGAGCACCAGATGGAACAACCTTTATCATGTGTATCAAATGACTCGGTACCTGTCAGACGAATTCTCAAATATCTTAACATCTATCGAAAAACTGATATTGACTATACTTTTGCAAAATACTTTGAGAACTCCTCCTGAAAAAAGACATTTGGAACAAAGCAACTTAAATAAAACAAACACTGTTTTTAAGTCTAAAGCTATTATTTTTTACACAAAAGTATAAAGCGAAGAAATAGCTTTAAAGTTTAAACAAAGTAGTTTTTTTTGCAATAAGAGTAAAAAGAACAAGTTTATTGCGCCAAATTGTAGGGAAAACCTGAGTGAATGGATGAGGCGGGGACATAAAACAAACAGAAGCTTTGCTACTAACAAACTAGGAGCCAACAAAATTGTTGTCAAAGAACAGGATTGGATCGTCGATATTGCAGCCTTGTCATATTTTGTTAAGGGTAGCGGAAATTTAAAACGTAAAAAACAATCAAAGGAACTAATTTGTTTGTTGCAATGAATGATGGTAAAGGCCCATTTTTAGGTGTTGTAGCAGTAGAGAGGTTCTTTTATGATAAAAGGAAACTTCTGGGTATAAATGAACCATCATAAATATGAAACTGCATATTCCCCATAAAATTATATTCTACACCTTAATACTATATATTGTGTTTTATTATTTGTAGGATAGAAATCTGGATACATGTTTTAAATGTATCTCTCATAGACCGTAATGCAATGTAAATTTTGTGAGTCCCTCTGCACAAACTATTTGCGCTATTTGTAGAAATTTCCATAGAGAAAATACCAAAATGATTTTGATATATAAAAAATATGTTATTTTTAATTTTTTTTATTAAAGCGTGTGCAAAAAGACAGAGAGAAAGACTAATTCAGGTTGGTGTAACTAACCAAAATATTCTTTTATAAACATTACTGAAAAGTATAATAATTATTTTACGAAAACTGAAAATGCAAATCTAATACATTTATAGCCCTTATTTTGTCTAAATATTTACAGCAGTTAGATTACATGCAAACAGACAAAATAATAGAGAGGTAGATAGACGAAAACGATCAATCACCTAAATATATTTTAACTACTTTCTTACTTTCTTACAAATTTTTGAAAAAAAAAAAAAACTGATTGTCTATTTTTTTTCCTTTTTAGTCACATTTTATCCGTAAATATATTTTAATTACATGTGTGACTGTTAGTTCTAATCATACCATATTTTATGGAAAAAATATTTATGAATATTTATCTAATACATGTTAATTTCATTTTGTGTTCAGCAATATGAATATATTATAACAGACATTAAAAAAATGTCTCGTAGGCTAGAATGCTTCCGAACACTTTTGTGTATCCCTGCACACAAAACACTATTCATAATATTTTAAATAAGGAACATGTTTCGGTAAACCCAAATATCATAAATTGATTTCAAATTACTCACAAATATTCAAGATAAAATTAACACGAATACAAAAACCGAAGACATTGACACTTTTTAACTTTGTAAAAGAGTGTTGGATGTTCTAAAGTGTTTAATTTTTAATATGTGAAACAGCAACAGAAATACAATTTTTACATGATACACATTACATTACTTAAGTCAGTGGGTTGACACTTCACTATATTACGTAATAAGTTTTGTGTAATTATTCATTGATTATATAACTATCATCTAAAATATTTACTACGATTTCTTGAAAACTAAACAAATTTAATTTTTTAACAATCATTCCGTACAGCAAACACAAATTTTACAAATTTAATCATTTTTAGATTATTTTTAACACTGTATGTATTAAGTTACGCAAAAGGCACAGTATCTACAAAAGAAAAATTATAAATTAATTTCATATCGATTCAATACTACTTAAAAATTTTAATTTTAACTTTTTTCAATTTATTCCCTTTAGGCTGAGTTTTACAATTGTGAAGTTTGCAATATTTTTAGAATTTCTAAACTTTTCTGTGAAACAATAGCAAAGGGAAAATATTTTGAAATAAGTTTCATTTTCGTTTTCACGTCAGTGAAAACTCGTTAAAGGAAGAAATGAATTGTACTTTATGCAAATTTTGATGAATTCAAAAGGAAGGACTGAAGAAATAACAAGGACTTTCAAAGCATTCTTTATACTAATATGTTAAAATTATATGTAAAACGAACTTTCCTAGGTTATCATCATTAATCATGTTTTAAGAAAGTATATTTACATATATATGTATATATTTGTTTAAAATTTTGTTTCTATGAAAACACATATACGAAAAATAAAATCAAAATATTACTAGGCGGAATAAAGTAATAATTTATTTTCATCATGTTTTATTATTTATGTAATAAAACAATAATTAAATAAATAAATAAATGTCTCAAATTTTAGTCACATAAAAGCAACAGGTACATGAAAATTGATACAAAAAGTTTCCTCCCACATAAGAAAATAAATAAATAAAAATAACAGAAATAACATAATAATAATAAACCTTTAGAGCTATAATGACGTCAATTTTACCCTGCAAGTTTAATTTTTTACAAAGTTTTATATCAATTTCAATACTTACGCGTAAATGTATTAGAAAACATTTAAAATGTATCAGTGAAATGTATTAGCGAAATGTATTAGAAATGTATTAGCGTAAATGTATTAGTAAAAAAAAGAAAATAATAATAATAATAATAATAAATAAAAAATAAAAAATAAAAAATATATATAAATATATATATATATATATATATATATATATATATAATTTAACGCCTTTTAATTTTTATGCAAAATTGTATATTTAAAAAGAAATTATTTATAAACTACACATTTAATTAAAATTAAAAAAAATTAAAAATAGAAACTTGATTTTAAATATTGTCTTGCATTGTCTATTATTTTTTTTAATAATAATTTACTATTGTATATTACACACTACTGTTCATGTATTTGTAGGTATATCTAATGTGGCATTTATTACGTATTGTAAAACTACGAAATATAAAACTTTTTTTTTAAATTAATAATAAAATAAAACCCGAGCTCCATGGACAAGTTAATCAAACATATAATGAAAAGCAAGTTTTTTTTCTTAATCACTATCTCAATTGCAAAAAAAAAAAAAAAAAGGCTTAGCTTATTTAAAACAAGAAATAGTATATATGCACATTGACGAAAAGCCATTTAAAATTGTTGATTATATTGCACATTTTGTGACATAATTTTAGTGGGACTGTATACTATAACTGTGTACTTGAGAAATAGGCTGAGATCTCTAAATAACTCCAGGAACAGTAAACTTCAGACCGTGAAGAAGAAAAACTAATAATTTTGCAGCATCATCTTTATTAGGCATTATGGAAATCAAGAAAGTTTTTAATAAAAAGTATTTTAAAATGTCTATTATAAAGTTTAACAGACATACATAGGGTTAGATGAGAGAGAGAGGGCTTCGCGAATTACGTGCTTTTTACACCAGTAGTTAACGAGAGAATCTTAAGTTGACCGAGTCGCAATCAAGACCGGACTGCTGAATTACGCCAAGATTATTAAAACAGTGCCAAACCTTCCAGCCAAAGCTAATCCATTGTTTCTAGATCAAATTAATATAAATCTTTTGAATTTTGCACGTCCATTAAAGAAATAACGCCAATCATCAATGCCAAGTTTTATCACCAGAAAGCCGTTAAGAAAGCGAGACAAAAGTCTGCGAATTATTGCACATCCTGTCATAAAAAATATAAATTACCCCTTTAATGATATTACAACGGGAATTATAGCCTAATTTATTTATAACAAAGTTGACTTGCGCAATTTTAAAAGAATGAAAATGTAATTATGTATACAACGGTTGATAAATGAAAATAATATTTTTTTATATTTTATTTATTAAATGATTTAGGAGAGATTATAATTTTGAGAGATGTCATTTAAAAAGAATATGTTTTTGTTCTCAGAAGATTTATTAATAGCATAAGGGATAAGGTATTATTAAAATTAAGATATGTAATCTAGATAAAAGCGAATAAATATAAAAGTAATTTAGAGTTTCGTTATCTATTTTTATTAGCTATTTAATTTATTGAAAATATAGTAATTAATTATTGCCTTTATTTAAAGCTATAATTAAAACTCATATATGTGAAGGAACGACTTCACAGGGACAGAAAAGTAATGTCTTTTTTTTAAAAGTAAATTCAAACATATAATTTTTTAACACGTGTTTAAATTTAATCACTGGTGTAATAACCCTCATTAACAACAATCATTTGAAATCTAGTGTGAGAATTTTCAATGCCAAAATCAACTAGTTTTCGACCAAAATATCTGGAGATCGCAAGTTAAATAGCATCCAAGTTTTTCTTTCTTCTTTTCTTTTTCGGTCCGCCTTTCACAGTGCTGTTTTGCATTATTGAGTTGCACGAAAAACGACTTTTTTTTTACAATCGCTAGTCACTTTTTAGTTAAAGATTGGTTAACTGGATCCAATTGTATGGTTAACTGGATCCAACATACAAAATGTGTGTTTTCCCAATTTGTCCATCTTTCAGGACCTCAAAATGAACGAACTCTCAAATACTCTACGAAACGCACAGAACACCCAGCTTAGCAATATTTCATTGAAATTCTTTCACAGAAAGACATTGCTTTTGGCATTTTCAATCAACACAAAGGACCCATTTTTCATCTTCACTTATCAAGCAATCAAAAAGTATTTCAGTATTGTGACAATGAAGCACTAAGTTGTATGAGCTCTATCGGTTAGCTTTGTTTTCAAGGGGCAGATCATGTTTGACCCAAACAACTGCTCTGTTTATTTTACCAATCTGCTGCAAATGCTCTTCCATGTGAACTGATGTTGTTTAAGAATGTTTGACAGTTTGTAGATGGCGTGACTCGGATTTTCTTTCACTTCCACACTTCCACTTCATTCTCTGGTCGTCCTGATTGATTCGAGTCTTAAAAATCAAAACTGCTAGAACTATTCTTAGAAAACACATTTAGCATTTATGAATATTTAATGCACTTGGACAAACATCGTAAATGTTTTTTGTATCAAATGTTGCATTACTACACTTTCTTAACTCAAAAAGAATAAAATACCGTATATCTATCTCTACTGGTATTTCCTAGCACGCAAGTTCAAGTATACGATGAGCTGATAAATGACAATCGAATATCGGCATATGAAAAGAACGGCGTCACTTTTCGCTCTTCGTAATATCTCACAATGTAACGGCGCATTAATGAAAAAAAAAAGTGTCAAAATGTTCAGAATAAGATAGGTATAGGAATTAATTGGGAGTGTACAGGAATTAATCGGAACAAGGGAGGTGTAGGAACTAACTTCCTTCCTTAGGGATCGATTTTCTACTTTTTTGCCAGAATTGATTATTGTCAGTGATGTATAGATTCCCGCAACACCCCATAATCCACATTCTAGTTATTGCGATAGATATTTCTTTTTGATTAGAAGATAATATGCTCAAAATAGTAATCACACATAAAATAAAATAGGATAATTAGAGTTAATAACAGACTTCATCTTATTTTCCTTTTTTGATTTTATATTTATTTCAGTTATATTCTTTCTTTTAATTAGAAAGTAATATACTCACAATAATAATAATTAAGAAACAAAGTAGAATAATTAGATTTGATAGTTTATTTATTTCAGTTATTATATTCTTTTTTTGTAATTGAAAAATAGTATGCTCATCATAATAATAATCACAAGTAAAATAAAATAGAATAATTGGACTTAATAACAGACTTACAAGAAAAAAATTCTTATCTTAGATTAATTTAATCCTATATAGTTAGGCTCTTTTTTTTTTTTTTTTTTTTTGCTGAATTTTTCTCTTTATTTAAAATGAGGGATGGTCACTTAGAAATAAACCACGTAACCAGTCTCACCTGAGAATGTTGATATGATCAATAATGGATGCTCGTCCATTTTAGAAATAAATGGTCTACAACTGTGCTGCTTTTTCCAGCGATGTGATAAGCATCCTTGGCTCTTTCGTATGCTCGAGAAGATGGTCTCCACGCTCGCTCTTTACCGGAGATGCCTCAGCGCTTTTCCGCAGAGTACTCTTGAATTCATATTCCGTGATTTTTTTTTTTTCTTTTTTATGAATTTCGAGATTGTTTGCTCTGTCCGTGTCAGAAGAATCTATTTACTTTTCTATTCACTCCGCAGTTTATTATTATTATTATTATTATTATTATTATTATTATTATAATTATTACTTTTTTCTTCGCTATTATTATTATAATTTATTTTATTATATATATATATATGTAGATAGATAGATACATAGATAGATAGATAGATAGATAGATATTGCGAGGGCGTGCATTCTTTTTTTCATTTGAGGGATTTTTAACTATGATTATTTCTACTGGTTATTGATTGGTAAAAGGGGGCAGGAGGCAGGAGTTTTAAGTGGCCATCAGGGTTTTTTTAATTAAGAGCCATATTGTGTTGGTTTACATTATAGGGGACTGGATTATTATTATTAAAAATATTTTATTTAATATGAAGGATTGTATGGGGGCTTATATTATAGAGGGCTGAATTATTTAACGAAATATTTTATTTATTGATAAGGTATTGTGAGATTTGTCTTCCCCAAATTCACTCCCATCTTATGAAAAAAAAAAGAAAAAAGGAAAGTGTGGCTTGTAAATAAGCCTTTTTTTTCTTGTCCATTGCTTAAGAGTCTGGGGTGCAAAAGCACATGTAAAGTATTATTATGTATATACATTTAAATGTTCAGAAGTTCATGAATTTGATATGCTGTTGATCTGTTAAGAATTTGTAGTACTCTAATATATGTGAGATATAGATAGATAATTTGACTAATTTTGAAATAATATTCAATTTTAATAAAAATATTGATAAGCGCTAACAACACAACACAGAATGTTTCAGTTATATTGCAAAAAGCTTACAATTTTTCATTATAGCAACACATTTAAGTATGCTCTCCGAAAACTTTCTGAAACATTCGCCTTTTTCAATGTTCTATCTGTTAAGTGATTGAAAAGTTTCTGTTAAATATTTAATTTTTGTTTACGTTTGTGGGCAATTCTACGCTTTTTAAACTAATCCGAAACAAATCCAACGTTTCCAATCATTTCAAAAATATTGTGTAAGCAACACATTCACACAACAAAGGAAATTTTTGTGTTTCGTATTAACTTCAATAGGAATTTTAGTGTCTGGAAATGTGAAAAAAAAAAAGGAGTAAGTACTTTTGTCATTAACCTTTGTTGGGATTTAAATTTTTTAAACTAATTAAATAACAGTTTTTAAACCTTTATAGATTTATATATGTTAAACATTTAACATTTAATAAAATGCTCGTAAAAAGATTAAATTATCAAATTTCAAATTTGTTAAAATTGGCAGGAGCCATATTAAAGCAAGTACCTTTAACTTTATATTAAGGTCGTTTATAAAAACAGGGAAATAAAAGTTACAAATTTTAAATTCTTAACGTTAATTAGTAGATTAAACAATAAACAAGCTTTGTTCTGTATTTAATGATGATTAAGGAAATTAAATAATGTTTTTTTTTTTTTTTTTTTTTTTTTTTTTACTTTCTTCTATATGTAATATAGAGAAAGTATTGGATTCGCGAAAATTTTCGACCTCCGTTTTTTGACGGATCTACACGTTTTGGGATGTCCTGAACACGAATTGATAGTTTTCAGAAAATGTCTGTCTGTGTGTCTGTCTGTGTGTCTGTCTGTCTGTCTGTCTGTCTGTCTGTATCATTTTTTTGTGGACGCTGTATCTCACGAACATATGAATGAAATTTAACCAAACTTGGTATTTAGTTGCACCCTGACATGAACTGGTGCCCATTAGATTTGGGGATCAATAGCTCAACAGGTGGCGCTGTAATCGCATTTTATGCAAATTTTTAACATGGCAGCATAGGACAAAATTCCGTATAAATGGGCATAATGAGAGTTATTTTAAACTTGTGATTGTATAATGAATTTGAATTATTGATGATAGTAGTAGTTAACTAGGAAAAAAAATTGTGCATGGGGGGGCATCGGTTCCCCCCCTGGGGGGGAAGTACCCCCCCGGGGGGGTTAAATTTTGAAGATGGGTATCATTCGAAAGATCTCGTCAATACCTTTAAAACGAATGGTTGAACCATAAATCTGTGATAATTTAAAACAAAGTTATCGATTTTTTTTACTTTTAACAAAAAAAAAACTTAGAAAAATAATCGTATTTTTTTTTTTTTTTTAACGAAATTTTACCAAACTTGGTATTTAGTTGGTCCCCAACATAAACTGTTGCTGATTATATTTGGGGATCAATAGCTCAACAGGTGGCGCTGTGATAGCATTTTATCTAAATTTTTAACATGGCAGCATAGGACAAAAATCCGTATAAATGTGCATAATAAGAGTTATTTTACACTTGTGTTTGTAAAATTAATATGAATTATTGATAATAGTAGTACGTAACTAGGAAAAAAATTTTGTGCATGGGGGGCATCGGTTCCCCCCCCCCCCTGGGAGGGAAGTACCCCCCCGGGGAAGTAAATTTTCAAGATGGGTATCTTTCGAAAGGTCTCATTGATAATAGTAATAGTTAACTGGGAAAAAATTTTTGTGCATGTGGGGGCATCGGTTCCCCCCCCACCGGGGGGGGGTGGAAAGTACCCCCCCGGGGGGGGGTAAATTTTGAAGATGGGTATCATTCGAAAGGTCTCGTCAATACCTTTAAAACGAATGGTTGAACTATAAATCTGTGATAATTTAAAACAAAGTTATCGATTTTTTTTACTTTTAACCAAAAAAAAAAAAAAAACTTAGAAAAAAATTCTATTTTTTTTTTTTTTTTAAATATTGTTAGTGATTGAATATGTATTAATTTTCACAAAAAAAAAAAAAAAAAAAAAAAAAAAAAAGGAAAAAAAAAATCTTTTTTTTTTTTTTTTTTAAATATTGTTACTGATTGAATATGTATAGGAAAATATAGAAGAAAGTCTTGTGGTGGCCACAACATACTAGTTTAACGTGGATTGCTCAATGTTGCTGCTTAAGATCAATCAAATACATATATTTTTAGAAAATTTAAGTGCTGTATTCATACATGTAATAATTATAAAATAATAATAATAGTAATAATAGTAATAATAGTAATATAACAATAACAACAATAATAATAAACATCACCCTTTAATCAAAAAAAAGTCTCATCAAACTTTAAAGCAGTTATTAGAAAATAACTTATTTTTATATTACATTTTTTCTCTCTTCAAATTAAAACACTGAGCCAAATACTGTACGTGTCATAATAATGTACACTGTAGTCACAGTGTCTTTTATATTTCTAAGATATAGTGAAATGTATTATATGTACTTTAAAAACCAGTAAAACGAGATTTTTTAAAATGTGGTGTTTTCATCTCATACGCAAAAAAACATTGTACACAATGATGAAGCACAAACTTGGCACAAAAGTTTTTTTTTTTTTTTTCTTGTTTTGATAATGCAGAATCACGATCTTGGAGAAATGACATAAGAGAAGAGGACATACGGAATATTGCATGCAGAGTAAATGAAGTTTACTGTTGTTTATTCAACGTGGTTGTCGCAATACCAGCGCTTCCGCTGAGCTTTATTCAGTCTATCAAATCTTTAGCTCGTGCAGTGTATACATAATGCCTTCTGTGGTTACGATTATGGCTTCATGTTTTTCCGAACTTGTCATCTCCTCTTATACCATTCCCCCAAGACAGTAATTCTGAAAAAAACATGCTTTAGGGGATCAAGGTTCTGGATTGACACGTATGGATATTTCAGAAAAATGCCATCACAACTATAATCATCCCCAAGAGAGAATAAGCAGCACACTTCAGTAAATCAAAATTTTTAAATGTTAAAATATTTGGAAAATTTAGTAACGTGGTATCAGAGCTGTCGTCGCGTCAGAGTAAATATGACGCCAAAATCGTCACAAAGAGAAAAAATTGTTTTGCATGGCGCTTAAAATATAAGCAGAATATATTGTGCTCGTAATATATATATATATATATAATTCTCGGATTCATAATCCACGCAATGCACATTTAAATTTGATCCTTTTAATTGGGCAGTTACAGAACATTTGTTTCTGAATAGTAGTTGTTTATAATAAATGCCATCGTGTACTTGTACAAAATATTTTTTAAAAATGCCAAAGGATAATCGAGCAGAGATGCATATTTAAGTTTCTTAAACTATAAATAAGTAAATATAGTTTAAAATACGCGTTTTCAGTGTCATACATTTGTACAGTATATAGGGAAATATATATAGAGAGTGCCCCAATATTACGTCGGCAAACTTTAAGAGGAGATTGGGCTAATTTTTAGGATTCAGAATTACGTAGAAATCCATGCCCACAAATGTCATCTCAAACATTTAAGAAAAAAGTATTTTGGGGTAATTTTTAACACATGATGGCGACACAAATGTAGAATTACAACCTTTAAGTTGATATAATTAACAGCTGACATTATGAGAATACTTAGCAACATTTTACAGCAAACATACACTGAGAAACAATTCTGTAACTGGCGCCTAGAATCTAAATTCTGGCTCTAGAAAAAATAGTTCCATTTCATCCTTATAAATTCTAGTCCTCATTGAAAGCGAGCTCTATAAATCCCTATTAGAATTCCAAAGCGTTTGCCTATATCATCGAGGTCAAACTTATTTAAAAATCTCTGCAAATTAATGTGAGAGACAGAGGCGAGTTTTAGCAACAATAATCTTGACGTATGATCCAATTCTAGGAAACCAAGAGGGAATATCTCTCAATACAAAGGATTTGTAATATTCAGAATAATGTTTCACCATCTGTAGATAAGTAGACAGGGAATTCTTGATAATTTTGTCTATTCAGTTTATTGGCGTGCGTCATAAGCATAGCTCGGAAATCTATATTTCTAGTTTAGGTATTTAGGAAATGACCACTTATTAATTTTAAATAAAGGCGGTATATATTTTTTCTCAGTGTAATATTAACCCTTTAACAAGTGGAAACATACTGAAGATTTTTTAACAATTACCGCCATGTATGAGTGCTATCTACTGCTCAAGTGTATTCCAGCTTTTTCTATTTGTACCTCCGTCTACATTATAAAATTTCCCAACAATTCATCATTTCCCAAAATATACACAATGTTTGTATTAATACTGAACTTTAAGGACATTGATTAGAAACAGCATTATTACTGTGCATATATTTTAAAGTAACCATTTGCACAAAAAATAAGTCTGTTAAAAATTATAACTTTAAAAGTCACGCCCACATCTGTTAAAAAGTGCCCCAAAGCCTCCGGTTCATAAATGGATAAGAAGACATTTAAGGGTATGTGTTCCTAAGCAATTCTGGGTCCTTATGATATAACTTATCTCCTCTTAAAAGTTGTCGCTGTAATTTTGAGACACAATGTATATATACATAAAGATTTATTCAGCTTTTTAATTCATTCTTTTAACCCAATTTTAAATGCACTTTTGAAAAATATCTATAATTTCTCGCATTTCCTAGTTAAAACCTAGAAAACACAAACTGCATCATGCAAAGTTATTTGAGTAATTTCCTATTTTAAGGTGCACGAAGTTTCATTTAATAGAAAGTCCTTTAAATAAACGTACTACTAGTTGGAAATTAAAAATGTATCTCTTTTGTAACATTTATGTCAGAATGTAGTTGTTTTGCAAATTGTGTAACGTGTTACATCTTGAAGACAAGATTCACAGTTGAAACTGCATTTCATTTCAAAAAGCCTGATAATAAAATGGATTTTATATTACTTATTTATTTAAAAACGGTTATTTATTGAAATATAATTACTTCTCTTATAGAACAAAGCAAAATTTTTAGATTGTATTAAATAGGGATTCACAAAATAAAGGTGACATATATTCCATTTACCTAACATAAAAATAAAAATCCTGATTATTCTAATCTGTTCCACTTACAGTAAAATCAGAGTAAATGTTTCTATTTATGCTTCGCTAGTCTATGAATACCTCTCTTTGTAAAGTTTATTTTAATGGAATATTCGTTTTGGAAATGTAGTGTTAAATTCAATTTCAGAATGTGTCTCTTTTGTATAATTTACGCTAGAATAATTTTATTTTGCTTGAAAGTATTCAATGAAAATGTTTTGAAAGAAGGGTTTTATCTTTTAGTTAAAACTGAATAGAAATTTAAGATTTCTAGAATCATTTAATGAACTAGTTAACCATTTATACTTTTTCCTAAGAACGGCATTTAACTATTTACAATGTAACTATTTAGAAATTAATTAAATACAAATTATAACGCCTTGCCTTATAACGCATATTTAACACTTATTATTTTTGCTTCAGTCAAATACCTAAATTTAAATTCCTTTATACATATATATACAAAATTTATTAAACTTGCCTTGAAGTAACATTTAATAAATTACATAATATTATGTTTATTTCTTCCTCAGCGTTATGCAAACATTTTAAATTATAAAGCAGTAGTTTAAACTTATATAAATTGTGACAATTTTTTGAAAAAAAAAAGTTTGTGTATTTTATATATCTAATTCTGTAAACTTGATAAAATTGAAAAATATATTGATACGTTAAAGGTAAATATAAATTTCTATGTGAGAAATATGATATGAATGTAATAAAAAGGAGAAAGACAAACATTCGGTTTACAAGTATAGTTGACATAATGCTAGGAGATAATATTTTGTCACAAATATTTGTTCTGTTTGAAAGAAAAATGTTAAAACTGTGAATTATAAAATGAAATTTTTATCGAAATATTCTAGATTTTTTAGAAATGTGTAACTTAATTAAAGAGTTAGCTATGTACGAATCAGCATTCAGAAAATAAACAAAATATTAAAACATAAAATTTATAATCTAATAAAAATATATTAATTAAACATATAATTAACTCATGTATATTTATAATATCGCAATGAAAGCAGAACGAATTTTATGAAAGAGAAATAAATAATTTTACATTGCAAGTAGAAACATTTTTTTCCCCCCAAAAGTGTTTATTACCCATCTAATCTCCGCGACCGAAGATATCCTTGTACTGAGATGTTCTTCTCCCGTAATACGTTTATAATTTAAAATTATCCTGTTTTTATTATAATCATAATTATTTTTATATTTTCCCTAACAACACAATACAACCTGAAGATGTCCATAGGAGGTCCATAGACGTCATTTTCATCCATAGGCCATCCTGAGGATTTCATTTGGAGAAAAAAAATTCGTTTAACAGTCGTAAACATTATCTTCACATTCATAGTTATGTTTTTATGAACATATGCTATAACCTTCGTTTTAGTGCATTATAAGACTCTGCAGTGAAAAAAAAAGTACAATGAAGTCTTTTTTTTTTATAAAGCAGTAATATGATTAACGAAATTCCTGTTAAGTGGTGTGAAAATAGTATAAATATTTAGACGGAGAAGTAGACGAAGACTATGAGAATTAGTTAATGTATTTAAAAACCCATTCGTAAGAAAATAAAAAGAAATAAACAAACATGAAGAATATACATTCTAAACACACAAACACACACACATACACACAGAAATAAATAAAAATAAATAAATATATATATATATATATATAATAAAATAGGTTTGAAACAGTTTCATATTAAACATATGCAAAAATGCTTTGTTATCAAAATGAAAGAAATATCACAATTTCCTATGATTTAAATATAAAGAAACACCCTTATGTCTACTCTTAATAACTATCCTGAAAGTGTCAAACTTATTTGAAGTCAAATGTATATATATATATATATATATATATATATACATATATACTAAAAGTAGGTTGTCAATACATCCCTCTCTTTACATTCATATATATATGTGAAAAAAGAGAGATTTGGGGAAAAAAATGGGAAAAAAAAGAGAATATTTTAAAAGTAAATATGTGAATAGTTTTTTTACGTATGTATTCGTTTTTTTTTTTTTTTTACATAAAAAGAATCTAGCAAAATATAGCATTTTTTAATCTACTTCTGTCTGTTCAAGCCTATGTCCATTCAACTCCTATGTTTCATTTCTTTTCTCTTTCTGTCTGATTTTTTCAGCTTTCCGATTTGTCCATTTCGAAACATATTATTTTGCAAAGAAGAAAATTTCATACGATTTTTAATGAGATAAAATAAAATAATGTATGCATTTTTGTGCGTGAATTTCGCTGTGTATTTGCAAATATGTAACATTTTGCAGTGTAAGTTCAACTCACTTTAAGATACAGCTATGTGAACATATAAAAGGAATTTGAAATATTTTCTTCAACTCTACTAAGATACAACACAAAAATCTACCTTGCTTCAGTTTTTCTAAACTGAGAAAAATCATTTACAATTAGTGTAGGAATTCAGCTTGAATGGGTGTCATGTCGCCCAGCCATTTCGCAGTGAGTTACTGACAAATGGCTGGGGTTCTAACCTAGAGGTATTTAGGAGACGCATCATCACAACATGATGTTCCGTGGATAGGATAGCTCACCCACTGTGATAATTCCAAGGGGCACAACATTTATGAAACATGAAGAGAATTGCAGTCATGGCAAATTTTGCGTGCAGTAGCCAGTATTAAGTTATGCAATGATCTTCGGCCATCCATGGGATCAATAGCCCCATGTAAATATAAATTTATATATATGCGTATATATATACACAGAGAAAGAGAAAAAGAGAGGGAGAAAAAGAGAAAGCGAGAAGTTATAATAAATTTTTAAAATAAATTGAAATATATTTTTCAAATTTTTTATCAATTATGGCGACGTATATAGAGAGGCAAAAAGTTAAAATTAAAAAGTATGTCAAATATTTTCTTCTTTGTAAAGTTTTGAAATATGAGTTTTCTGAAAATATCCTCATATTTAATAAAACTTTACAATATAAACTAACATTATGTTTCGCATTTTAATTAAACTTTATAAAACGCTAAAAAAAAAAAAAAAAAAAAAAAAAATTAAAGAAAAAAAACAAAAAACAAAAAACAAAACAAAAAAAAAAAACATATATTTGTGGAACTAGCAGACCGTAAATTAAGTTTATAGTAAGGAATTAAAATAAATATGAATTTAGTAAGGCCTTAAAAGGTTCCGTTCATGAAAATAAATTGAAACACAGCGTAATAGTGTGAAACATGCTCAAAAATAAAACCTAAAAGAATAAAATAATTCCAAAATGTGAAAAGACTTTAAAATAAAATGGTTAAGTATTTTGCCGCCCTGTTTTGTTTCAGGATTATAACTTTTACGTTGTTTATTCGTAAATTAGCCACGCAGTTTATAAATACCAATTTAACATTTAATATTTGCCGTAAAGTTGTTTAAAGTAAGAATAAAAGAAACAAAAATAAAAGAAAATAAGGGAAGTGGTATAGTCTAAAACAATTTTAAATTATTTTAGCATTTTTTACTTGGGTTATGCATATTAAATTTAATATTAAAAACGCATTGATTCTAGAACAAATGATAAGTATATATAAAAGCTATTTGTTTTGCATTTTCTTCTTTTCTTTTAAGTTTTTTTTTTTTTTTTTTTTCTGAATTTTTTGTAATTTAATTTACATTTTAAAATTTATATAGGATAATTATATTTAAAAAGAACTACGTATATTACAGTTCTAAATTTATAAATATTAAAATTAGATTAAATAAAATTAATACACAAAGTTAGGTAAAAATATTTTTAGATTAATATATCATAATTTAAATGAACATAGATGATGTTTATAAAAAGTTTTACTTTTAAGATGGGCTCGTGAATTTAAAATTTAATTTGTAAAATAATATTTTTTTAATCTATTCCTACAGAATTGTATAGGAATTTTATCATTGTAATATTAAATAAGAGTTATGTTTTATTTCCTTTGTATTAAAAAATATATATGTAGGAATTAGAGAATTATAAACTTTTAAAACGAAAAAAAAAAAAAAAAAAAAAAAAAAAAAATCATAATTAAAACAGGGGTCAAATATAAACAAAAGCGCACCTATATATATAGTAAAATTTTAACTATTTTAGATGGAGAAAATATGTATTGAAACTGTATAATACGTATAAATTATTCAAAGTACTGGGAGAAAAAAAGTATCACAAATGAGTTACACTTAAATGTTAAAGTTTTATCACATGATTTCAGTTTAAATATCATTCTTCAGTTCAGACCAGTCCCCCCCCCCCCCCAAAAAAAAAAAAAAAAAAAAAAAAAAAAAAAAAAAAAAAACTTTCAAATAACATATTGCACAAATTTAAATTGTAAGTATATTTGTTTTTAAGTTAAATGGAGATTTCTAACTACAGTTATCTAATCGTATGCAAAGTTAAAACAGCGTAAACAAAATTTTGAAACACAATGTTTCCTCTGACTGACAAGTGCATAGCTTACTCCATATGTTTCTCAACATAAAATTCAGTAGCACGCGTAACTTTTAAATAGGCTGTATGCTGTAAATTGATAATAATATAACAGAATGTTAAATTGTGAATTTCGTAAATTTTAATATCAATATTATTTATTTTACTTGTTTCTGTTTATATAGAGTTTTTTAATTATAACATTTTATACAAGAATATAAAAGGATAAAAAATAAAAAAATAAATAAATAAATAACAGTAAAAATATCCGCTTTTTTTTATGAGAGGAAATATAGAATCTATAAAGATCACACATTATTGTCAAAATTAACGAGCATTTAAGTACATTTCATGCACATAAATACGCACGTGTGTTTGTTTCCATAAGGTAATTTCAGTGTATTCTTAAGATATTTATAACTTAAAAAAAAAAAAAAAAAAAAAAAAAAAAAAAAACATGTGATATATGGTTTTAATCATTCATATTTTCTTGTATGTTTGTTTGGATGTGTGTGTATTTTGATTTTAGACTGTGCTATCATCGATAGAAAAATAATTAGCACAATATCTTATGAAATAGAAATTGCTATTAAATAAAAACAGTTGTAAAACTGAACAATAAAAAGTGGATAAATAACTATAGGAATGCAATTATTTTTTCGCAAAAATTTTTTTTTAAACAAGTGAAAGTAGATAGAAATTTTAATTAATAATTTATGTTATTATTACTGTTATTATTTACAAAATGTGTCTGGTAAAGAAAAATACCATATTTTTAACAGATTATTATTATTTTTTTTTTTTTTGTGTGTGTGTGCGTATACATTTATTCATTTAATCACTACATCTTTATATCAAAAATAGTTTAATACATAGTTGCTAATATAAAATTTTTAACTAGTTTTTATAACTTATTTATTTATGAAATATTTACTATGATTACTTATATTATAAATATATAGTATTTCTAATTACTTAATTATTTATAAAAAAAATAATTTAAATACAACAATATGATTATACATATGTATATATACTATAAAATGCTTTAGAAATTTTGTTTTTATTATTAAGTAAATCACATTTAATTTGAAATAAATAGGGAAAACATTATTAAGTTAAGCCATTAAAATTTTAAACATGAGAGTTATTAATTATTAACAACTTGAACATATATGTATACACTTTTATATTACTCACACATAACATTAAAAAAGAAAGGTTAAAAAGGAATATTCGTTGCTGAAATTCAATTTCATTTCACCGGAAATGTATGAACTGCTTTTTATGTATGCATAAGAATTTCAAAAACTTCCTTTTCTCATTTTTCATGTCTCTAAAAACTCATATGATACTGAACGTAAAATTAAAATTATGTAAATGTGAATTCCTTTCCATTTACATAAAACGTCTTATAAAAGAGAAGAAATAGATAAAAATATACTCGAAAACATAAAAATAATATGTGATTGAAAATTGAAATTGTATATGATCCATTAAAGATGTGACAAAGGGTATTTTAATCAAACTTTAATGAAACATGTAAATTTCACATATTTTCATTTTATCTTATCGCCTTTAACAAGAAATAAAATTTATTTTAATGAAGTGCTATTAAGGTAGTATCAGATAATGATTTCTTCAAATGCATTCATGTTTCTTTATGATTTTCAGACAAAATTTAAATAACAAAGAATATCGAAATCTAACTAAGAACCCCTTCATAATTCATTTTTTTTTCAATATATCTATTGTTGCGTATTCGAGGTTGGTGAATTGTCTGTAAATGAAAGGCGAATCGTGCAGAGCCTTAAAAGTTTGTTTACAGAATTTTTCAGAAGATTACAGGTCTGAAAACGCTGTATCAACTTCCGTTTTACCAGAAAACGCAAATGAAATAAACGCTGACAACATCAAATTCACAGCATGGACGGAAGCACAGCATTAACAGACAGCAATAGCATGTAATCAGCAGGAGAGTTTTAGTCAATTAGACTTCTTCTCAGTAAGTCAGTTAACGAGGGATCTCACTCTCTCCGTCGGATAGAGAGTAATTTTATAGCCCCTAAACAAGAATGTTCTAGTAACTTCTCAAATAATCAAGTTTGAGTTTGGATATTCGACATATCGATAATAAGGATTTTCTCATGAAGTTCGCCAAAACAGTCGCCAATTTTGGTTACAAGGACGGTACATGTCTTGGTGAAGTTTTTAACGGGTGTTTAAAGAAAAGGGAGCTATTTTAATGAGGAAACAAGCTGTAAATGCAGAAAATTAACATTCTTTAACCTGACTAAGTATCTTCGAATGAAATTACATAGAGATAACTACGATTAATTACAAATTCGTAATATTGTTTCCCTCCCAAGTATTGCACGTCCCGGGCAGTACAACTCTTGGTCAGAAGCTAAAAGCCTAAACAAACTATGCAATCTAGAACACAAAAACAGAGTTCCTTATAACAATACAGACTACAAAATTAAGTTATTGAATTACTTAGAGAATTTACAAATAAATAAAAATTATTATATACCAATATTTACATTACACATATGCAAATTTAAAATTACCGTTGACTATGGTCTAAATCTACACTATCATATTATACTACCTTCGGTTTTGATGAAGGGTATTTAGTAGTTCTAACAACGACGCCATTCAGTTTTTAGGACTGTTTAGGGACGTCCCAGTTATAATGTAGCTTAGAAGAGAGTATTTTATGACGAATAGGAATCCACAACGAAACTTTGCCTCCTTCTTTGAATTAATGTTGTGTATACTTTAGGTCATATCTCGTCTTCATTCTCTCCCTTACCAGGTTAATCCGTCCTCGAGCAAACTGCCTCGAGTCTGCACGACCACTGGAAAATGGGGTCATTGTTGTTAAGCACGCAAAAGGCGGCTGCGACACGCTGATCGGTTTTTGAGCCGTCAGTAAAAATCGCCACAGGAACAGATGGAGAGAAGCTATTAATTTTGCAATTTGTAACTGAAGCCGCAGCATCCTGGGCAGGGTGGACTTTCCAGCTGAAAGAAAGTGGTTAAATAGTTATGTTGGGGAAAAGGGAAGATGCTACATCAGAATTTTGAAGCTGGAGTATATTAGATTTTTGATAATTATAAAGAAGTTGCAAATGGGCATAGGGGATTCCTGTGATAACAGTCAAGGCATCAGTAGAAATGGTTCTGTAACCCCTAGAAATTTGTAGAATGACCGAATTTAATTTTGTTTTCCATTCCTTAGTCAGGTGGCCTCCCTAGATGCCCGCACCATAGGTTTTTTTTTTTTTTTTTTTTTGTCGAATATGGCATTGTACCAAATTTTGAGAAGGAGGTGGAGATTCCCTACCTCCTTCCCAACATTTTTGCTGCATTATGAAAATGCACCATTGTCTTGATCTTGAGTTATTTTATATGAGCAGTCCAGGTAACGCCCCTGTCCAGTGTAACATCCAAGAGTTTTAGCTGTTCCACATGTTTCTCACTGACACCAATGATCTGCATCACAGGGAATCTTCTAAGGGAAATGGGGAAATTAAATGCCAGTAACTTGGTTTTTGAATTTGATAAGGAGAGGTCTAGGTCTAACAAAATTTGATTAAAAAGAGGGAGAGCTTCTCTGGCCTGCTCCTTGAGGTCTTTCCTCGTTAGACCCGAGAGAATCACCGAAAAGTCAACAGCTAGGCACATGTTTCAAAGCCCTCAGAGTTCATTCTGGTTAAAATTTTATTGGCGATGATATTCCAAAGAATAAGGCCGAGACATTAACGCTGAGGACAACCCTTTGTCTGAGGCAGCTCTGTTGAGCCAGTGCCCCTGTTGACAATAATTTTCCGTTTTGAAAGATAAGATCTGATAACTCCTCTGCCAGATTCCACGGGCAGTTGAGTTCGTGTAGTGCTGTGAAAATGTGTCCAAATCATCAAAGGCTCCCTTGATATCTAGAGAGACAATGGTGGTGTAGTTTCTTAATTGTTTGTTATGGACGCGGGAGCTCATAATATGTTGCAATGCTCTTTCACATGATCTACCCTCTCTGAAGCCGTACTGATATGGGTGAAGAAGCTTTTTTGATTCTAGATGGTAGTTAAGTCTTGTAACAATTATTTTTTCTAATAGTTTACCAAGAGTGGGTAATAGGACATCATTCATATTTCTTAGATTCTAAGACGGAAGGAGGCCGCTCACCACTATGCAGCGTTTTTGAGGGTTTTTAACCTTTAGAGGTGATTTAAATGAGCCCGTCTCCAAAGGTTACGTCTCCCCCGTTGTTTACTGCATAAGCAAACAAAAAAAATTACAATGGTCGGCATAGCAGAGCTCTCTCGCGACAAAAGGCGACAAAGTTGCATGAAAGTGAAGAGGGCCGGAGCCGAGTGGTAGTCTATTTACAAAGTTCATACAGGTAATGAACAAATTTCACACAGTCTTTATACAAAGTTCACGCAGTCTTTATACGAAGCCCAAACACCCTATGAACAATGTTGGTTAATAGCAACATCATGCGCCGGATGATTGCTTCCGGAGAGCACTTCGGTGGAATGCTGTAGCATCAGACATAATAAGCATTCGCCATGTAGGAGAGGAGGAAAAATTAAGGAAAGATAGAGAAAGAATTTAGTTTGTTGAGTTTGATAAATCTTGAAGGAAGGCATAGATGCGCTTTAATTTCATCATTCATATTGGCTTTCCGACCCGAATACCCAGTCGTGTAGCGTTGTTGTCTGCACGGCACAAAACTTTATGACTCACCTGTTTCCGCGAACAACGCCATTGAACTGTTGATGACTGGAAACATGTTTGCCTAGTTTGGTGATTCTCGTTTCAAAATATATTGTTCGATTATGGATACGAAACCTGTAAATAATCTGTTTTAATGAATACACATAGTAACTTCAATATTACAACTTTTGAAGATGAGACTTATGTACTTTTTTCTTGAAAATGCAATGGAAAGTTAAATCTTTAGATTTTAAGTTTTTCGAGCGCTTAAAAAAAATGGATGAAAATATAAGGGCACCAATGGATTGTTCAAAAGAGAATCTATATGCTGACGTAATTATCAATGAAACATTAAATATAGATATTAAAAAAATTGGAAAGAAGTAACATATTTCTGCTTTCTCTTAAATCTTCTTCGTTGCGAACCAAAATGCTAATAGAACGTCTTCAGACTAATCCTAGTATCCTAAGACGGACTTTCAAACAGTCACCAATTGGCCCATGTATAGCTCTAGTGTGGTATTAAACCCTTTCAAGCTTGTCTTATTTAATCTGGTTTCCAATGAAGTAGTTGGGTCATCGATGATGCATATCGTCCAACTGCCAATCTAATGAGAGGAATTCGATAATTTCGGACATTCTAAATTGCTTTCATTTTGGTCTAAAAGAAAGACATTTGTGCTTTAACTCTAAAAGTACTAAGATCAAGACATTGCTTGAAAAAAAAAGTCTGCTTAAAGGTACTGCTTGGCGCATTTTAGAAAATTCGGCAATGTGGTGATTTTTGTGTTTCCTAGTGGAATTGTAAGATTCTATTGCTAACACAATAGAACGAATTTTTAGCGATTAACAAAAAGAAGCTACGTATGTAAGTTAAGCGGGTTTAACATCGCAATGTAACTATATTGTGGACAATTGGAGACGATCTGAGATTCACCCCTAAGGGTGGTCAAGTGGCATGGCATACTAATTTTTATCCAATCCAAAAAACATAAAAAATGAAATCCTTGAAAGGCACAAAATAGTTATAAAATATAGTTTTTTAAAATACAGTGCTAAATAAATAATAAATAATAATAATAACAATAATCTCGAAAAGTATGAGGTGAAGTGAGTTTTAAACGTCGCTCTATAGTTACTCATCAGGCATGGCGAAGGTCTGGAATTTAGCATTAATAGTGATCTATGCTAATAATATGAAAATTTACAATATAACCACATATATTTACATTTTTTAACTTTGCTTGTAAAAAACTTATACAGACATCACTGAATACCCAATCCCTTTGTGCAGGAATCGAAGGGAAACATAAAAATCGACAACACAGATTTCGGTGCACGTATATCAGTCATGCCTATTCTGCAGATTTTTCTATTTTGAAGAGTACATTTTTGCGTACTACATTGTGAAAGAATTATACCGCCGTCATCTAGAACGGATAAGTAGTCATTTTCTGAATATTTAAACAAGAAATATAGTTTTCCGTGTTTAGTGTATAGAGGAAATAAATAAACTGAATAAATTAAATAATAATGAATATATAGTCTATACTTTTCTAGATGGTGAAGCAATATTATGAATATTCTGAATATTTTGTATTTCGAGAAAGTCTCGCTTGATGTCCTAGAATTGGGCCATAAAGAAAACTTATAGTTATTAAAACTCGCATCTTGTATTCACATTTTGTTCAGAGATCCTTAAAAAGTTTGACCACGATAATGTAAAAAAAAAAAAAAACGCTGAAAAATTCTAATAAGGTTTTCTGAAACTCACTATTAGAGGGAAGTGGAATTTGTAAGTTATGACACCTAGCTGAGAAAAAAATGTATACCGCTTTCTTCTAGAATGAATAAGTGGCCATTTTCTAAATCCCTTAACTAGAAATATAGGTTTCCTAGCTATGCGCATAAGGCACGTCAAAAAACTGAATAGATGAAATGATCGAGAATTTCTAATCTGCAAATTTCTAGATGGTGAAACAATTTTCTGAATATTCTGAATGTTCTGAATATTTCGTATTGCGAGAATTTCTCTCTTCATTTTCTAGAATTGTGTAATAAACCAAGATTATAGTTGTTTAAACCCGCCTCTTGTATTCACATTTATTTAAAGAAATTTTTAAATAACTTTGCCCTCGAGAATATAGGCAATCGCTCTAGAATTCTAATGAGGGTTTCTAAAAATCGTATTCAAAGGTACTAGAATTAATAAGGATGACATGGAACTATTTTTTCTATAGCCACAATCTAGATTCTAGATGTCAGTTACAGAATTTTTTCTCAGTGTATGTATTTTTACTGGAGCCACAATTTGGTTTCTAAATGTCAGTCACATATTTTTTTTTCAATGAACGTATATAAAAAAAAATTAAAAACATAAAAAAAATATACAAATTATATGAAATCTCTCTTTTCTTTATTTGATTATAATAATATTATTTTAATTGCTATAAAAATCATTATCTTTTGTGGCATATAACTGCATAATTTTTGCTTAGCATATTAATTCTAATTTGACTAAAATAAATGTTTAATTAAGCAAGACATTTGGAAAATTGAATGACTTAAACTGTCTCCAATTGTAAGTTTAATGATGTGTAATTTCAGTTAATGTGTTTAAAAGTCACGAGTATTATTAAAATGTAACTACATTTACGAAAGTAAGAGAAAATTAACAATCAGAGTTATGAAGAAAATATCGATTTGGTATATTTAGTAGCAGATATTCTAAACAACTATTAATTAATTTTTATCTTTAACTTATCTAAGGGACTATTTTTAAAATTAAATATAATTCATCCAGTACCTTAGCTTAGTTTTGTTTTCTACTAAACTACGAAAAGTCTATAGCAAATAGTTTTCATTAAAAAAGAAATAGGCTTCGACGAATCTGTAATCATTTATAACTTGTTTTAAATGTTAACTGTATTACGGATTAAAAATGTTTAAACCGTAACTGAACAGATTATTTAAAAAAATAGAAACATCAAAAATAAGTCCTTTACATAAAATAAACATATTTGATAACTCAATAATCAATTTAATACTTTGTATTTTATTATTAAAGGTGCAGTGAACTCTACAATATCTTTATTCAATGATGAAATTCTCCCAAAAAATAATAAAGACATATCATAGATTAAGATGCAACATATAAAGTGCATGACTGTAATTTAAATGCAACTAACAAGCGATTTAGAAATATATTTATTTGCCATATAATTCTGTATGATGGGAACTACTACATTCTCTATCACAATGTTTGAATGTAGAACTTACATCCATTTAATAAGGATATTATGAAATATAAATGTTTGTTTTAATTTATTAAGTCTTATTTTAACACACACGACTCCTGGATACTTTTGTTAATTGACAAACATTATGTGATATTCAAAAATCGAATTTTAAGTAGTTAAAATTATATGCATATTTAAGCAATGTTTATAACAGAAAAATAGACACATCAACTACTACAGTTTTTATTTTTCTAATCTGGAACCTCAAAAAGCGTAATTATAACAAATGATCAGTCTAAAAGTGTATTTACATTTGAATTATTTTGTATGCCCCTGTACAAGCTTGTCCGATATTAAAATAACGTTTCAAGTAAAATCCGATATGATACTGAATTATAATACCGTGTTTCTTTTTCCCACTAACATTTTTTCTTTGGAGAAGCTCATGACAGACACAATCACAAACACACATCCAAACTCCCAAACCAACTGCTTAAAAACTTTTTTTTTTTTTTTTTTTTTTTTTTTGATAAAGGTAACTCAAAACGCGTAAAACAAACAATTTTTAATTTCGAAAATATGTACCAAACGCAATACTTACTGTATGATTTATAGATAATAAATTTTGAAATCGGCGGCTGCCAATCTCTTTATAAATATATAAACAAAATCCATTAATGATAAATTGTTTTTAGTGCATAATGTATATAATTTTAACCACTTCACTGGCCACTGTTGTACATGTGGAAGGCTAAATTTATCTTAAGTTATCTCGGGATAGCTGGTGAAGTGGTTAAATATACTTTAATAGTTTACTTACACGTAACCTTATTAAAAAAAGTAATTAGTTCATTAACTAGACGTAGATGATAAATGGTATCAGTAACTAATTGGAAACTGAATCTCGTTTACACTTATGTCCATTTACATGAATTGTATAAAAGTCTTGGATTACTTTTTAAAGTAATTAAAATAAATTATTTAGAGGAATTCTATGCATGTAATATTATTTCAAGTGATACAATTACCACATATTCTTTATACATATTCAAAATACAATTAAAATTTTATCGCAAATTTTATCGCAAAGTTCTAAAACTTTTCCTTATTCTGACATGAATATTATTAAAAATTAAACTCCTTTTTTGATATAGGTGTTAATTTTTTTAAATATACAATAATAGAATTTTTTGTTCAAAATAAAACTTGTATGATTATGAATTTATGTAAAAGTCAATAAAATTATTTTTTTGGAAAATAACTCGCCTCCATCATTACTCTAATTGAAATACTTATCATAGATGTTACATACATATTCAAAATATATTTAAAATTTCGTAATGAAACTTAAACTCAATTTTCAAAAGAATGCTTCTTTGAAATGAATTATTCCGCCAATAAACATCATTTAGGAACAACGCATTTCCCTTTCAGAATCTATTTCGGAAAGTGATAGAAAATAAATGTAGAAACTTCCTCTCTTTAGTACATTTCAGTTACAATAAATATCTTTTTAGATTAACTTAAATTGCTTGATGTAAAAAATTCTGAATGAACATTTTACAGTATGCCAATGGAATTTGCAACAAATTTAATACTTTCAGCATTTTTTTTTTTATTTGCTAATATAAGAAAGTTAAATATTTAATTTAAAGTATGTCTTACTGCATAAATAAAGTTTTTACTGTTATTAAAGCATCATAATAGAAAAGACTTATAATTAACAAATAAAGGTTACTAAAGGAAAAGGTAAACATGTAAAATTTACGTAAAATCCTTTTTAATAAAACGCTAGCCAATAAATGTTTTTAGAAAACCTTATGCATTGTTATGATTGTGTTTTTTAGTGAAAAAAATATTGTTAGGTTTAAAATTATGCTTGCAAACATTCTGAGGAAATAACTGTTAAAAATATTTTTTTTCGTAAAATAATGTCATCAGACAAATGTCGTCATTTTATCTTATTAGTCCAATGAGCTAAGTCCGCGTGCTTAAATATTGTCCATGTATAAATAATATTTCTTTATCCTCGCGTATCATATCGTTCCGACGAAAAATAATTCAAACTGTTCCATGTTAGAGAAATACTATATATATTTTTGCTGCAGCCTATCGATGTGAAACTGTACCTATCAGAAATTTGCGTATAGACGTAGTGCATTTGAATTATTTTTCATGCCCCAGTATCCGAACCGTAATTTAGATTTCGTCGGAGACTTTAGCGTATCAACTCTATATTATTTTGAATACTGAGTTTGGAATTTATGCTGTTATTTGCTCTTGAGATATGTTTATAGCAGTCCCACAGACAGACACATTTACAAAAAGCTAAATAAACAGTGGTTTTTAGTGGTTGGTCAACCACTAAAACATTTTTTCGGGTTCTGGGAGGGCTTAAAATGTATAAACAAAAAACTATTTAAAAAATGTGACTTAAAACAATACTTTCTCTTCACATATTTGCAAAAAAAATGTATAAATAAATAAAATAAATAAAATAATAATAATAATAATAATAATAATAAACACTGAAGTTTAAATTGCTTTATAGAAGTTATTGCTTTTTAAATAACATTACTGTCAAATATGCTAAAATGGAATAAATAACTTGATGTTTCACGAATTAAAAAATCATAGTTTTTTTTTTTTTTTTTTTTTTTTAATAACATTACTGTCAAATATTCTAAAATGGAATAAATAACTTGATGTTTCACGAATTGAAAATCATAGGTTAAAAAATACCAGCATCTAAATGAAATTTTTATTTAGTAGTATATTTATCTCCAGGGGTATAATACTTACCAGATATAAAACTAATTACTTTAAGGATTTTACGAATGCAATCTTACTTATAATGGAACACTCATCACAGGTCCAAATCATATATTTAGAATACATTTAATATTCTCGCTAAAACTAAACTTAATTTTTAAAGATACTTTCACATTCTATCAATAGACATCTTTAAAGAGACACTGCATTTCCATTTAGTTTCAGAACTCATTATGAAATTGTCCAACAAAATGAATCAGGAAACAACTTCTCTTTTGGGAATTTTAATTTAATTTCTCCTTGAAATAATGTTAAAACCTCAAATTAAAAGGCATGAAAGTAACATTTTAGAAATTATGCTGGAAGCTTTTTTTTTTTTTTTTTAAGCATTTGTTTAAATTTCTATTTTATTACAGAAAGCGCTTTTGATGTTTTTTATATTTATGTCTAGTATTTGAAGATATTTCTTGCTTTCTTGCTTTTGCCTTGACCGTGTAGCCCCTGATTTGACACGTAAAGAAGAAAGGTCAATTCCTTTCGAAAACGATAGTGCTTCTCTTTATCAAAGTTTTATTAAATCATTTTTTTTGGATATTCTTTTAGGATACATAAAATTTTTAATTGTATCAATTTAAATATATCAATTTTAATTATGTATTTTAAAATTTTTGGTGGAGAGTTGAACATTTTTTTTAATACAATTAAATACCGTTGCCTTAAGAAATCTATTATATTTTGACTTGAATTAGAGCATCTATAGAAATATCGACATTTCTTACGAATCGCAAAAAAGAACAATACATCGTCATGACATATAATTCTTGTGTTGAAATTTTTGTTAAGTTTATTTAATCGTCTTCATAAATTTTATATTTTGCATAAGAAAATTTATGTAAAAATAACAGGATTGAAAACCTCTATACTTGGTAAGAAAAGTCTCCGAACACTAGCAAAAATTCCTATATAAATAAAGTACACTTAATACAGTTTTGTTAAATAAATCCTCGTCGAATCCTGTTATTAGTCAGTCTAAGAACAAGATTCGACAAGGATTTATTTAACAAAACAGTTATAAGTGTACTTTTTTTTATATAAGAATTTTTGCTAGTGGTCGGAGACTTTTGTTACTGAATGTATAACTGTGTCTTATTTGTTGATTGTAATTTGAAAAAAAAAAAAAAATAATCATTAATTAATTTTTATAATGGAATTTCTGGAATGGAATTTCTAATGGAGTTTTTATACTGGTATTTATACGATCAAACCGTGCTCCCGTGACTGATAGGTAGCATCGTCGCCTATATTTTTATGCACTCTGGTTTGATCTTGTTTAGGAAAACAGTAGAAGTTTATTTAATGCCAGAATTTTCACTGAGAAAAAAAAATACACCGTTTTCATTTAGAACGAATAAGTGACCAGTTTATAAATCCCTAAACTATAAATATAGATTTCCGAGCTATGCGTATAAGACACACCAATAAGCTGAATAGACGAAACGATCGAGAATTTCTAGTCTATACATTTCTAGATGGTGAAGCAATATTAAGAATATTATGAATTCTTCGTATTCCGAGAAATTCTCCTGTATTTCAAGAATTAGGATCATAAAACAAGACTATATTTGCTGAAACGTGCCTCTTGTTTTCACATTTATTATGCGGATATTTTTAAATAAGTTTGACTTCGATAATTTTAAGCAAAATCTCTGAAATTCCAATAGCGGTTTCTAGAACTCGCTTTCAAAAGGGACTAGAATTTATAAGCATGACATGGAACTATTTTTACTAGAGCCACAATCTAGATTCTAGATATCCGTTCTAGACATTTTTCCGAGTGTTGAACTGTATGCCTTACGGAAAATCTGCTGAGTACAAATATTTCTGATGTTCTAGATTTCGGAAAATGTCTTAATTAACATATTCACAGTAAGGTTAAAATAATGCTAGTAATACCAATACATTATTTTCAGTAATGCAGTTTTCATATCGCATAGATAAAATTTTAAAATAGAGCGCAAAACTTTTCGTTTTGAATGAAAGGAAGATACAAATTATATGAGACTGAAATAGTTGAAGATTGTATGAAGTTAGATGCTCTTTCGACCAGAGGTGTATGAGTTCTGCAGCAGTTCTTTTTTGAAAAATTTTTTGCCATATTCTTTGCAACGTACCCAATGTTCCTTCTCTTGAAATTCAGTATTAATCTGTCTAAAGTCTCGTTTCCATCAGAGGCTGTTTTCTTGACAGATTTTTGTACGATATTCTCGTAGTACAGATTAAAAGTTACTCTTTACATAATAAAATAAATAATAAATTAATTTGTTTTCTTTTCACTGTAAAATATTTTGTATAAGAATACACAACATTAATGGGGAAATTTATTTTCTGCAACCATTTTGAGAAATGCTATCAGCTATAGCTGTGTAACAGACGCATACAATGGAATGTTACGCAAATACATTTGATAAAATCCCTCAACTGATAACATACATGGTCGTGGCAAGTAAATTGCTCAATATTTTCCTAATTGTGACAAAAGAAAAAGAAAATATTAGCACACATTAAAAGAGGCAATTATTTTATCTATACAAAAATGAAAAAATAAGTTAAATATAGATTTATATATATATATATATATATATATATGTGTGTGTGTGTGTGTGTGTTTATCGACATATATTTTTAAATATGAATAATATTCTAGGGAAAATGTATGATGACTGATGCTTCTTTAATCTCTATGATGAATTAAGCTTCTTTTAATGCTTTTTCTACATTAAAATATATAACTATGACTATTAATAATTCAAATGCTTATAAGTTCAAATTCGGAGGAACTAACGTCCTTTTGGCTCACGCAATCTTAGAAAATTAGGACTCTTAAAATTTTAATTTTCAACTTCTCCGAAATAACTAACATTATTTAATTGCAGCTAATCGGCTTAGAAACCAAAATAGCTTTTAGGATTAAGGCACTTAATGGAATGTTGTTGAGAAATATTACAAGAAAAATTTGGAATATTCCACGTTTCGAAGTTTTGAACGTGCAAGTTTTCAGCAAGTTTTATTTTTATTTTGCATAATGTTAATAAATAAATAAAATAATATGGTATTTCATAAATGATACAAAGATCTAAACTTAAAGAAACAAAAATTTAAACGGAAAAATTTATCTGTATATCTATAAGATTTCTAATATGGTTTTTGAGTGTATTTAAAAACTTGATAATATTTTAAATGAAACTGTCTGAGACAGTACAGTGCAGGCAAAAAAAAAAAAAAAAAAAAAAAAAAAAATCTTTACACTTGATTGGCAAAAAATAAATAAATAAATAAATAAAAAATAAAAAAATAAGTACAAGGCTATTAGTGAATTTAATTTTAGGGGTTATAGAATGATTATTGTAGAAGTGGTTGTAGAAGAGTTATTAATTGGAGGAAAAAGTAGTTTATTTTTTATTTTACTGAAAAATTCAATTATAGTAGTTTTTTGTTGTATTTTTTGTTTGTTTGTTTGTTTGTTTTATTGTAGTTTTTTTTTTTTTTTTTTTTTTTTTTTTTTTTTTTTTTTACAAAAAAAATAAATAAAAAATAAATAAATAAATACTATAATTGAGATTTTTAATAAAAAAATAAATAAATAAATAAACTCTTTTTTTCCTCCAATTAATAACTCTTCTAAATTTACCCCTAAAATTAAATTCACCTTGTTTATAGTAATATAGTACCTTGTTTATAGTTCAGCCTTGTTTATAGTAAAGATTTCGATAATTTTAGACATTATACTTTTCGAAAATTTAATACTGTAATTCCTTATAGTTCACCTTTAACTATTAAACAACTAAGTATAATGACAATGACCGCACTAGACCCACTGGAAGGGTTTATAAACTTCCCATACAATTGAATAATGAATTTTTTTTCTATATTGGACAAACTAAAAGAACTCTTAATAGCAGAATCTAGGAACATATCAAAGAAGTTCTGCAATTGTGTTTTTCATTTACAATAACGCCAGCGCTATACCCTTATAGGATCGAGCAGAAATAATTTCAACTCCACAAAATATAACTGAACTCGTAATTTCAGAAGCTGTAAATTTTGTAAAATATCCTAATGGTATTAATTCTAAAGATTCAGCTTTTCTACCTAAAATTTGGAATTATATTATACAACCACATATTTAACTTGCATATATAATTTTCCAGTAGAATATGTAACCTCATCAATTTCAAGTTTTATTTAAGTTTCTATGGACGATGCTGCACCCTTCTCCAATGATAGTTACCGCCACTCCAAGTTCCATGTTCCCATCCACAGTTTGTCTTCAAGGTTTGATTCCTTTCCACTACAAGTCTCTTATAACAGTTGTTAACGCCAGTCCAGTGTTCCAGCTGCCATCCATTGACGCCTCCAAAAGAATGACTTCCATTCACTACCACTGCTCGGAACGTTTTTTCACCTTGATGTTACCACCACGCCAGCCTTTCCGAAAGACATCCAAAACTGACTTTTCCAACGCAAGTTGCAGTAATCAAGTGTTGTCTCAGTGTCAATGTAGAATGGCTCTGACCAATGAACTAAAAAAATGTATTAAAGCAACGATGTAACTGTAGCTTTAACCTGATTTAGTATATATATTTGTAACACAGCTGCACATTGTGTAAAACCATGTAGACTTCCTGATGATGCCCTAATTTTCAGGGCGAAAAGCTTTGGAATAAGCCGCTTTTAATTAAATATATGTTTTTAAAACTTATATACGTGTTTTAAAGTGTTTTATTTATTATTAAAAATATATAGAACCTACATCGGTATAGCCAATCCACACAATGGGTCAGAAAAAACTTAAAATGGAGGAGAAATCTCATGGCTTGACTCTGCTAGTAAAGGAAATGTCTGTGATTGATGTAGTTAGAAATTTGGCAGATTATTGACAGATGTAGAAAATCTACAAGGTCATTAAAATGTAAACATTTAAGACAAAATCTTAACTTCCTAGACGTTTATTTTAAATATCACATTGCAGTCTGTATTTTGCCATCTCATCTTTACATTTTATTGCCAAATGCACCTGTTTAGTCACAGATCTCTGGCTACATTTGCCAGATGGCTACGATTGGCTAAAGGTTTTCTATTAAAAAGAACCAACGTACAGTATTAAATATTTTATAGCATAATTCCTAAGATCTAATTTACATAATCACGAGAGCATTACATAAGAGCAATACATAATACCATTACAAGAACAAAAATGTAGGACATCGAATGTCTCATAAGTCCGTACACATTTCAAAAATTCATACAATTTGAAGAAATTGGCAGAATTGAATGCAGTTTGTGGAAATGTCCGTATAACAATGATCTTACTACATCGCTCCCTGGGGTATTCTGAACCTCCCGGATTCTTCCCGGAGGAAGAACGGACATGTTTTATTTGGGAAATCTGTGGGAAAATCTAATTTGACATTCTAGGAATGATTTGACAGATTTAGTTCTCGGGAACTACGACGGAGCTACGGATATACGATGTTCCTACGGAGGCCGCGGGCTGCGGTAGCCCAGTCGGTAGAGCGCCGGCCTCGTAATTGGAAGATTGCGGGTTCGGTACTCGAGCAGGCCAAAGACCGTCGTGTACACTAATGGTGGCTGGTGCACGTAAAATCTGTCGTGGCTGCAATGTCCTCCATGTTCCCATCAAAAATTATACCTCTGGGGGTCACCGAAGCGGGAGAGCCGCGGAGGATCAAAATTGTGATGGCATGTCTCCGGACCACCTCTAGGGGTGTGTACCAGACCGTCGCCAATTGCCCATCTGCGCAGCAATAGTGCGACGTAAAACCCAACCATCCATCCAACAATCCATCCTACGGAGGCCGCTACGGCGGGCATTCTGCATTCCTACGGGATATACTGGGAGGAATGCGGAAATCTGGGACTTATCGTGGGAGATCCTACGGAAACATATTTGCTATATTGGTGTTATTCTCGTGAAATGAATATATTTTTCTTGTAAAGAAAAAAATAATAATTCAAATTTTCGTCAATAAAGGGTAGTAATGAACAGACGCGTAACCAGAAATAAAAAGATCTCTAATAAGTTGAACTTTTTTAGGATTAACAGCTCATTTCTTATTTTTCCTCCACCTTGTACGTACATGAAATTTTAACTGTGATGCTCATTTAGTGTACAAAGCTTTATTGGTGGTAAAAATGTTTTATTTCACCTAAGATTCCTCGACTGAAACTGAAGAAAGCATTATGGTAACTCATTAACAGGGTGTATTTCTAGTGATGGCGGGAACATAAGTTATATGCTGTAAAAATCTGCATGCAGATAAGTATAGTTTATCATGGAAATATGTGATTTGCTCGCGTACATTGCGCTCTATTAGTTAAAGTTTAACTAATATTATTTTCTTTACTTAAAAAAGAGAAAAAATCTCATTTTATAAGAGTGACGCTTTTGTAAATCCTGTTCAATTTCATCAATTCCTTCATTTTTTTTTATCAATTTTTAAAATGTCTAGATTTATGGGACACTCAGAATATATATACAGTCGGCAGCAAAATTATTGACGCACACAACCACTAATCATTAATTTTTATCATTAACATACTTTTTTATAAACAGCATAAGACTAAGATCATGATTCGACAAATATTTACTTAACAAAACAGTATTAAATGCACATCCTTTAAATAGCAATTATTGACAATGCTTTAATAATTTTGCTGCCGACTGTATACATATATATGTATGTATATATATATATATATATATATGTATGTATACATATAATTCATAATAAAACTATGTGACTACATGCTAAAAAAAAAGCATATTTTAAACTTTCATTTAATTATTTATCTGGTTGGATAATTAATTGTTATTTAATATTAAATTAACACCAGTTAAAAGAGAAAATTTTTATGTAACTTAAAATTTATGTACATTTATTCATCCTCTAAATACCTATATAAAAATGCATTTTTCTAGAGAAATATAAATTTAATATGTCTTAAATTTAGATACAGTTCGATGCATTTTGCAATTTCAATTCAGTCAAAGAAAATTTTTTAGATGTTTGCATGATCATTTTCCATTAGTTTCGAAATAAAACACTTTGGTTTTGAGATTATTTTCTGAAATAACAGCACTGACGGTTAATACAAAAGTACGTATCACTGAAAACTCATTAGACTGCAAAATGAGACGAATATATATGGAAATCGAAACACATGTTCTGTAATATTTTGAATACGAAAGTATAAAAATAGCGATATAGAAAATTTCAGTTACATTAAAATTTTTAATGCATTTTTTGAAAGAACTTTAGAACATATATTTATTATATAGGTATGTTATGGATGTGACATGTGTAGCTGTCTCATAAAAAAAAGAAAAAACAACTATTTAGTTTATTTTTTTTCTTTATATATATGTATATATATATATATATATATATATATATATATATATATATATATATATACATATCATTAGTATAATTTTAATAAAAAAATATATATACATATTTATATTTCCTTTAAAGAAAAACCCCTGGATATGAAATATCGTGATTGTAAAACACAATATCACACAATCTTTTACAAGAACTGCGCAATGGATTTTTTTTTATTGTATTTAGATACAACATAATATAGCGAAATTAGATTTGTTTAAAAACAAATTATTTGTAATACAGATTAATGCCTCTATAATTCTAAAGTGTTATATTTATCAATTAAAAGCTGTTCTTTCTTATACTACATTTATTTCATCCGAGTCTCATATTTTTATTGCAAGATAAAAGGTTAGTTTATGAATGAACCCTAAAAAATAAATATCTCGGAATCGGATATAGATAAAAGCGCGTAATGCAAAGCCTTTAGAAAGAAAAAAAAAGAAAAATGCCAGTGATTCTCTTTTTTGTCACCAGAAATCGACTTTCAAGCTGGACAAGTCGCCTCTTACACCTTCTCGTGTTTAAAATGATTGCTGTAGTAAATAGTGCTTTTAGGTATACCTCACAGAAAGTAATCGTATGCTATGAGTAGGGAGATAGACTGGGAACTGAGATCAGAGATAGACTGATAATACTGAGACCAGTCCATACCTTTATTCTTATCTGTCTCACAATTCACTGCAATAACTGTAACATCGAAGTAATTTGAAGAGTAAAAAATAACGTGTTTTGTATGGGCGAGCATGATTTTCTAGCATTTGTTCAATGTTAAAGAAATATTTAAATTTTGCAGTATACCAGTCAGTCAACACCGTTTCTGGCCAGAAAAAGAGAAATGATGTCTTCTCAGAAAATTGCTGACAGGACGGAATTTTTTTAGCAATAGTATGATTATGCGTAGTACAAATGTCCAAAAATTTCCGATGACCCCAAAACTCCAATCTTGATTCTTACATACACCAACCCGATTTAAATAAGCTTCGTCTGTAAATGATATTCGATCAACATTCATACTAGAAACATCAACCGTGTTAAACATTTTGTTAGAACAATTTTCGTGTTGTCCCTCATCTCAAACTGGTATGACGTACCAGCTTTGAATATTGTGCAAAAACATATGTAATGTGTCTTGTAGGTTTCAGTTATTATTGGACGCCCCCGATGTTTATTGCATAAACAAACAACAAGAAAAAAAAATAAGAGAAAACTAAATTACAATGTCGCCCAAACAACATATGAACAGTGTTGGTTAATAGCAACATCATGCGCCATATGATTGCTTCCCGAGAGCACTTCCGTGGAATGCTGTAGCATTAGACATGGCCAGTATTCGCCATGTAGGAGAGGAGGAAAAGATTAAGGAAATATAGTAAAAGAATATGTAAAAATAATTAAAATCGGAAGGTATGACATTATCAGGAACATTTAAAACGCTGAAATTTTATGAAAAAATTCAGATAATAATAGCGGAGTGAACGGAAGGTTTTTGTAAAATGAAAACATCTGAAAATCATGGAGCAAGTGATGTATGGGTAGGTGTTTACTATCAGAATTTTACGGTATATAATTTGATTTTTAAAACGTTAAAATTTTATTATGAATTATATACTATCAAATACCATTCAATTAAGTAGCTTTTCGTATTCGAAAATACTGAATAATATTTTCATAAAAACTATTTTCCCTTTTTTCGTTTAGTTTTAGAAAGTTATTTTTTTTCTCTAATTGAAATATGAATAAAATTCGTTAGGTAACTTTTTCTTTAGTTAGACTACTTGTCTTCATGTTTTGCTTCCCTTTCTGATCCTTTCACCAGTTTCGAGTAATTTATGTTACATAAATTATAAGTTCAATTGCATTTGCAGATTTTTTTTTTTTTTTTTTTTTTTAGTGGGATGCCTCTTGAACTTTTAAGATTTTTTTTTTTTTTTTTTTTAATGCAAATTACTAATATGCACATTTGGACTATACATATGTTGGCTTAATTTAACTTTTTTTTTATGTATATTCATTGAAGATTAAAAAAAAAAAAAAAAAAAAAAAAAAAACTGATAAAGGCGTGCGGTTGAAATAACAGAGATATGAAACCAATCGCAATAATACGATGCTGTCGTCTATGCGATAACAAGTGGTTGTCAAAGCTGTTAGATAGCTGTTATATAGATTGCTTCTACAGCAGCAGATTATCAAGATTTAAGCGACTTTAAATACGGTTATGCACGAAATAAAGGTTTTAGCATCTACGAAGTAGAGATGAAATCTGGGTTTTCACGTACGACCATTTCACGATCGTACCATGAATATACGGAATCCGGTAAAACATCAAATCTCCGACATCACTGTTGGCGGAAAAAAGATGTGAAAGAACGGGGCAAATGGCGACTGACGAGAATCATTAAATATGACATACGTGCAAACCTGCATCAAATTGCAGCAGATTTGAATACTGCGGCATTAAAATAGTGCCAGCGTGAGATCTATTCAACAGACCCACATTGGTATGGGCTTTCGGAGCCTAAAGCCCACTCGTACACCGATCTTGACTGCAAAACTTCACCTGGTCCCTTAAAAGACGTCAATGAACTGTTGATGACTGGAAGCACGTTGCCTTGTCTGACGAATCTCGTTTCTAATTATATTAGTCGATGGATATGTGGGAGTATGGAGATAACCTCGTCAACCTACTGATCCTACATGGACGCATCTGACAGTTGAAGCTCGCGGAGGCTCTCTGCTATGTTATTGGGAATGTGTAATTAGTGTGATGCGGGACCTCTGATACGTCAAAATACGACTCCGACAAGTGACAGAAACGTAAGCATCATGCCCGATCATCTGCAACCATTCATGTGATTTGTGAACTTTGATCAACTTAGACCATTCCATCAGGATAATCCACTCCTCACACGTCGAAATTTGGTAGTGAGTGACTCCATGATCAAACTCCTGACTTTAGCGATGCACATTATCCACTTAAATCCCCATATATGAACATTTTTTAGTACATCTGGGATGCTTTGGATAATACTGTTTCGAAGAGACCTCCCTCCGCCATTCGACGTATTTGTTTATTGCCTTGCAGGATTTATTGAGTGCGCATAGTATATGTTTGAGCAACTATGTTCTCATGAGCTCTAAGTATAATTATTTACGTTTCTGTAAACTGGAGCAGTTACGATTTATGAATTGGAGGAGAAATCAACTAAGAGTTTGCGTACTGGAAATGTGAATAGTTATGTTTTTCATGATCAGTTTATAAACTGTTTAAATATGAGCATAGGTTAAGAGATAAGAGATTATGTAGCATTTTTTTCAGTTTTTTTAAATTAGTGAATAATTTTACTGCTTATTATATATATTAATATGCTTAATAAAGTCTTGATAATATTGCAATTCATTAAACTTCATAATAAATAAATAAATGAATATATATATATATATATATATATATATATATATATATATATATATGTATATATACGTATATATATATATGTATATATATGTATATATATATGTATATATATGTCTCATAAAAAAAAGAAAAAACAACTATTTAGTTTATTTTTTTTTTCTTTATATATATGTATATATATATATATATATATATATATATTTATATATATATATATATATATATATATATATATATACATATCATTAGTATAATTTTAATAAAAAAATATATATACATGTTTATATTTCCTTTAAAGAAAAACCCCTGGATATGAAATATCGTGATTGTAAAACACAATATCACACAATCTTTTACAAGAACTGCGCAATGGATTTTTTTTTATTGTATTTAGATACAACATAATATAGCGAAATTAGATTTGTTTAAAAACAAATTATTTGTAATACAGATTAATGCCTCTATAATTCTAAAGTGTTATATTTATCAATTAAAAGCTGTTCTTTCTTATACTACATTTATTTCATCCGAGTCTCATATTTTTATTGCAAGATAAAAGGTTAGTTTATGAATGAACCCTAAAAAATAAATATCTCGGAATCGGATATAGATAAAAGCGCGTAATGCAAAGCCTTTAGAAAGAAAAAAAAAAAAGAAAAATGCCAGTGATTCTCTTTTTTGTCACCAGAAATCGACTTTCAAGCTGGACAAGTCGCCTCTTACACCTTCTCGTGTTTAAAATGATTGCTGTAGTAAATAGTGCTTTTAGGTATACCTCACAGAAAGTAATCGTATGCTATGAGTAGGGAGATAGACTGGGAACTGAGATCAGAGATAGACTGATAATACTGAGACCAGTCCATACCTTTATTCTTATCTGTCTCACAATTCACTGCAATAACTGTAACATCGAAGTAATTTGAAGAGTAAAAAATAACGTGTTTTGTATGGGCGAGCATGATTTTCTAGCATTTGTTCAATGTTAAAGAAATATTTAAATTTTGCAGTATACCAGTCAGTCAACACCGTTTCTGGCCAGAAAAAGAGAAATGATGTCTTCTCAGAAAATTGCTGACAGGACGGAATTTTTTTAGCAATAGTATGATTATGCGTAGTACAAATGTCCAAAAATTTCCGATGACCCCAAAACTCCAATCTTGATTCTTACATACACCAACCCGATTTAAATAAGCTTCGTCTGTAAATGATATTCGATCAACATTCATACTAGAAACATCAACCGTGTTAAACATTTTGTTAGAACAATTTTCGTGTTGTCCCTCATCTCAAACTGGTATGACGTACCAGCTTTGAATATTGTGCAAAAACATATGTAATGTGTCTTGTAGGTTTCAGTTATTATTGGACGCCCCCGATGTTTATTGCATAAACAAACAACAAGAAAAAAAAATAAGAGAAAACTAAATTACAATGGTCGTTAGAGCAGAGTTCTCCCGTGACAAAAGGCGACAAATTTGCATGGAAGTGAAGAGGACCGGCGCCGAGTGGTAGTCTATTTACAAAGTTCATACAGGTAATATACAAATTTCACAATCTTTATACAAAGTTCACACAATCTTTTAAAACAAGCCCAAACAACATATGAACAGTGTTGGTTAATAGCAACATCATGCGCCATATGATTGCTTCCCGAGAGCACTTCCGTGGAATGCTGTAGCATTAGACATGGCCAGTATTCGCCATGTAGGAGAGGAGGAAAAGATTAAGGAAATATAGTAAAAGAATATGTAAAAATAATTAAAATCGGAAGGTATGACATTATCAGGAACATTTAAAACGCTGAAATTTTATGAAAAAATTCAGATAATAATAGCGGAGTGAACGGAAGGTTTTTGTAAAATGAAAACATCTGAAAATCATGGAGCAAGTGATGTATGGGTAGGTGTTTACTATCAGAATTTTACGGTATATAATTTGATTTTTAAAACGTTAAAATTTTATTATGAATTATATACTATCAAATACCATTCAATTAAGTAGCTTTTCGTATTCGAAAATACTGAATAATATTTTCATAAAAACTATTTTCCCTTTTTTCGTTTAGTTTTAGAAAGTTATTTTTTTTCTCTAATTGAAATATGAATAAAATTCGTTACTTAACTTTTTCTTTAGATAGACTACTTGTCTTCATGTTTTGCTTCCCTTTCTGATCCTTTCACCAGTTTCGAGTAATTTATGTTACATAAATTATAAGTTCAATTGCATTTGCAGATTTTTTTTTTTTTTTTTTTAGTGGGATGCCTCTTGAACTTTTAAGATTTTTTTTTTTTTTTTTTTTTTAATGCAAATTACTAATATGCACATTTGGACTATACATATGTTGGCTTAATTTAACTTTTTTTTTATATATATTCATTGAAGATTTAAAAAAAAAAAAAAAAAAAAAAAAAACTGATAAAGGCGTGCGGTTGAAATAACAGAGATATGAAACCAATCGCAATAATACGATGCTGTCGTCTATGCGATAACAAGTGGTTGTCAAAGCTGTTAGATAGCTGTTAGATAGATTGCTTCTACAGCAGCAGATTATCAAGATTTAAGCGACTTTAAATACGGTTATGCACGAAATAAAGGTTTTAGCATCTACGAAGTAGAGATGAAATCTGGGTTTTCACGTACGACCATTTCACGATCGTACCATGAATATACGGAATCCGGTAAAACATCAAATCTCCGACATCACTGTTGGCGGAAAAAAGATGTGAAAGAACGGGGCAAATGGCGACTGACGAGAATCATTAAATATGACATACGTGCAAACCTGCATCAAATTGCAGCAGATTTGAATACTGCGGCATTAAAATAGTGCCAGCGTGAGATCTATTCAACAGACCCACATTGGTATGGGCTTTCGCCCACTCGTACACCGATCTTGACTGCAAAACTTCACCTGGTCCCTTAAAAGACGTCAATGAACTGTTGATGACTGGAAGCACGTTGCCTTGTCTGACGAATCTCGTTTCTAATTATATTAGTCGATGGATATGTGGGAGTATGCAGATAACCGCGTCAACCTACTGATCCTACATGGACGCATCTGACAGTTGAAGCTCGCGGAGGCTCTCTGCTATGTTATTGGGAATGTGTAATTAGTGTGATGTGGGACCTCTGATACGTCAAAATACGACTCCGACAAGTGACAGAAACGTAAGCATCATGCCCGATCATCTGCAACCATTCATGTCATTTGTGAACTTTGATCAACTTAGACCATTCCATCAGGATAATCCACTCCTCACACGTCGAAATTTGGTAGTGAGTGACTCCATGATCAAACTCCTGACTTTAGCGATGCACATTATCCACTGAAATCCCCATATATGAACATTTTTTAGTACATCTGGGATGCTTTGGATAATACTGTTTCGAAGAGACCTCCCTCCGCCATTCGACGTATTTGTTTATTGCCTTGCAGGATTTATTGAGTGCGCATAGTATATGTTTGAGCAACTATGTTCTCATGAGCTCTAAGTATAATTATTTACGTTTCTGTAAACTGGAGCAGTTACGATTTATGAATTGGAGGAGAAATCAACTAAGAGTTTGCGTACTGGAAATGTGAATAGTTATGTTTTTCATGATCAGTTTATAAACTGTTTAAATATGAGCATAGGTTAAGAGATAAGAGATTATGTAGCATTTTTTTCAGTTTTTTTAAATTAGTGAATAATTTTACTGCTTATTATATATATTAATATGCTTAATAAAGTCTTGATAATATTGCAATTCATTAAACTTCATAATAAATAAATAAATGAATATATATATATATATATATATATATATATATATATATATATATATATATACGCTTGTATTTATTTTGATATTATCTTCTTCCCTTAAACTAAATGCATATATACACTTATTTGAATAGTATATTGTTCTAGTCTATTTGTAATTGTAGGTGACATTCATTTTTAAATCTACTTTATCCTCCACTTGAAAATAGTGCTATATATTATAAAAATCATGCATACAACTTACCTTATGATTGGTTTGTGTTTCCACGTATTGAAGTGTATGATTAGAGCTTAGAACATTCCTTTCTGAAACTAAAAAAAAAATAAGATAATCTAGAAGATATTAAAGTAAAACTATCTTCCTAAAATATCTAAAATACAGTTGCTGTAAGTTCTCACGCCGACAGATTTTTCTTTATCAGGTATGAAGAGGGGGAAGTTATAGAACCGTTTATAGCTAAGCTAAGTAGAATTATTAAACACCAGATGGAGCACCAGATGGAACAACCTTTATCATGTGTATCAAATGACTCGGTACCTGTCAGACGAATTCTCAAATATCTTAACATCTATCGAAAAACTGATATTGACTATACTTTTGCAAAATACTTTGAGAACTCCTCCTGAAAAAAGACATTTGGAACAAAGCAACTTAAATAAAACAAACACTGTTTTTAAGTCTAAAGCTATTATTTTTTACACAAAAGTATAAAGCGAAGAAATAGCTTTAAAGTTTAAACAAAGTAGTTTTTTTTGCAATAAGAGTAAAAAGAACAAGTTTATTGCGCCAAATTGTAGGGAAAACCTGAGTGAATGGATGAGGCGGGGACATAAAACAAACAGAAGCTTTGCTACTAACAAACTAGGAGCCAACAAAATTGTTGTCAAAGAACAGGATTGGATCGTCGATATTGCAGCCTTGTCATATTTTGTTAAGGGTAGCGGAAATTTAAAACGTAAAAAACAATCAAAGGAACTAATTTGTTTGTTGCAATGAATGATGGTAAAGGCCCATTTTTAGGTGTTGTAGCAGTAGAGAGGTTCTTTTATGATAAAAGGAAACTTCTGGGTATAAATGAACCATCATAAATATGAAACTGCATATTCCCCATAAAATTATATTCTACACCTTAATACTATATATTGTGTTTTATTATTTGTAGGATAGAAATCTGGATACATGTTTTAAATGTATCTCTCATAGACCGTAATGCAATGTAAATTTTGTGAGTCCCTCTGCACAAACTATTTGCGCTATTTGTAGAAATTTCCATAGAGAAAATACCAAAATGATTTTGATATATAAAAAATATGTTATTTTTAATTTTTTTTATTAAAGCGTGTGCAAAAAGACAGAGAGAAAGACTAATTCAGGTTGGTGTAACTAACCAAAATATTCTTTTATAAACATTACTGAAAAGTATAATAATTATTTTACGAAAACTGAAAATGCAAATCTAATACATTTATAGCCCTTATTTTGTCTAAATATTTACAGCAGTTAGATTACATGCAAACAGACAAAATAATAGAGAGGTAGATAGACGAAAACGATCAATCACCTAAATATATTTTAACTACTTTCTTACTTTCTTACAAATTTTTGAAAAAAAAAAAAAACTGATTGTCTATTTTTTTTCCTTTTTAGTCACATTTTATCCGTAAATATATTTTAATTACATGTGTGACTGTTAGTTCTAATCATACCATATTTTATGGAAAAAATATTTATGAATATTTATCTAATACATGTTAATTTCATTTTGTGTTCAGCAATATGAATATATTATAACAGACATTAAAAAAATGTCTCGTAGGCTAGAATGCTTCCGAACACTTTTGTGTATCCCTGCACACAAAACACTATTCATAATATTTTAAATAAGGAACATGTTTCGGTAAACCCAAATATCATAAATTGATTTCAAATTACTCACAAATATTCAAGATAAAATTAACACGAATACAAAAACCGAAGACATTGACACTTTTTAACTTTGTAAAAGAGTGTTGGATGTTCTAAAGTGTTTAATTTTTAATATGTGAAACAGCAACAGAAATACAATTTTTACATGATACACATTACATTACTTAAGTCAGTGGGTTGACACTTCACTATATTACGTAATAAGTTTTGTGTAATTATTCATTGATTATATAACTATCATCTAAAATATTTACTACGATTTCTTGAAAACTAAACAAATTTAATTTTTTAACAATCATTCCGTACAGCAAACACAAATTTTACAAATTTAATCATTTTTAGATTATTTTTAACACTGTATGTATTAAGTTACGCAAAAGGCACAGTATCTACAAAAGAAAAATTATAAATTAATTTCATATCGATTCAATACTACTTAAAAATTTTAATTTTAACTTTTTTCAATTTATTCCCTTTAGGCTGAGTTTTACAATTGTGAAGTTTGCAATATTTTTAGAATTTCTAAACTTTTCTGTGAAACAATAGCAAAGGGAAAATATTTTGAAATAAGTTTCATTTTCGTTTTCACGTCAGTGAAAACTCGTTAAAGGAAGAAATGAATTGTACTTTATGCAAATTTTGATGAATTCAAAAGGAAGGACTGAAGAAATAACAAGGACTTTCAAAGCATTCTTTATACTAAAATGTTAAAATTATATGTAAAACGAACTTTCCTAGGTTATCATCATTAATCATGTTTTAAGAAAGTATATTTACATATATATGTATATATTTGTTTAAAATTTTGTTTCTATGAAAACACATATACGAAAAATAAAATCAAAATATTACTAGGCGGAATAAAGTAATAATTTATTTTCATCATGTTTTATTATTTATGTAATAAAACAATAATTAAATAAATAAATAAATGTCTCAAATTTTAGTCACATAAAAGCAACAGGTACATGAAAATTGATACAAAAAGTTTCCTCCCACATAAGAAAATAAATAAATAAAAATAACAGAAATAACATAATAATAATAAACCTTTAGAGCTATAATGACGTCAATTTTACCCTGCAAGTTTAATTTTTTACAAAGTTTTATATCAATTTCAATACTTACGCGTAAATGTATTAGAAAACATTTAAAATGTATCAGTGAAATGTATTAGCGAAATGTATTAGAAATGTATTAGCGTAAATGTATTAGTAAAAAAAAGAAAATAATAATAATAATAATAATAATAAAATAAAAAATAAAAAATATATATAAAATATATATATATATATATATATATATATATATATATATATATATATATATATATTTAACGCCTTTTAATTTTTATGCAAAATTGTATATTTAAAAAGAAATTATTTATAAACTACACATTTAATTAAAATTAAAAAAAATTAAAAATAGAAACTTGATTTTAAATATTGTCTTGCATTGTCTATTATTTTTTTTAATAATAATTTACTATTGTATATTACACACTACTGTTCATGTATTTGTAGGTATATCTAATGTGGCATTTATTACGTATTGTAAAACTACGAAATATAAAACTTTTTTTTTAAATTAATAATAAAATAAAACCCGAGCTCCATGGACAAGTTAATCAAACATATAATGAAAAGCAAGTTTTTTTTCTTAATCACTATCTCAATTGCAAAAAAAAAAAAAAAAAAAAAAAAAGGCTTAGCTTATTTAAAACAAGAAATAGTATATATGCACATTGACGAAAAGCCATTTAAAATTGTTGATTATATTGCACATTTTGTGACATAATTTTAGTGGGACTGTATACTATAACTGTGTACTTGAGAAATAGGCTGAGATCTCTAAATAACTCCAGGAACAGTAAACTTCAGACCGTGAAGAAGAAAAACTAATAATTTTGCAGCATCATCTTTATTAGGCATTATGGAAATCAAGAAAGTTTTTAATAAAAAGTATTTTAAAATGTCTATTATAAAGTTTAACAGACATACATAGGGTTAGATGAGAGAGAGAGGGCTTCGCGAATTACGTGCTTTTTACACCAGTAGTTAACGAGAGAATCTTAAGTTGACCGAGTCGCAATCAAGACCGGACTGCTGAATTACGCCAAGATTATTAAAACAGTGCCAAACCTTCCAGCCAAAGCTAATCCATTGTTTCTAGATCAAATTAATATAAATCTTTTGAATTTTGCACGTCCATTAAAGAAATAACGCCAATCATCAATGCCAAGTTTTATCACCAGAAAGCCGTTAAGAAAGCGAGACAAAAGTCTGCGAATTATTGCACATCCTGTCATAAAAAATATAAATTACCCCTTTAATGATATTACAACGGGAATTATAGCCTAATTTATTTATAACAAAGTTGACTTGCGCAATTTTAAAAGAATGAAAATGTAATTATGTATACAACGGTTGATAAATGAAAATAATATTTTTTTATATTTTATTTATTAAATGATTTAGGAGAGATTATAATTTTGAGAGATGTCATTTAAAAAGAATATGTTTTTGTTCTCAGAAGATTTATTAATAGCATAAGGGATAAGGTATTATTAAAATTAAGATATGTAATCTAGATAAAAGCGAATAAATATAAAAGTAATTTAGAGTTTCGTTATCTATTTTTATTAGCTATTTAATTTATTGAAAATATAGTAATTAATTATTGCCTTTATTTAAAGCTATAATTAAAACTCATATATGTGAAGGAACGACTTCACAGGGACAGAAAAGTAATGTCTTTTTTTTAAAAGTAAATTCAAACATATAATTTTTTAACACGTGTTTAAATTTAATCACTGGTGTAATAACCCTCATTAACAACAATCATTTGAAATCTAGTGTGAGAATTTTCAATGCCAAAATCAACTAGTTTTCGACCAAAATATCTGGAGATCGCAAGTTAAATAGCATCCAAGTTTTTCTTTCTTCTTTTCTTTTTCGGTCCGCCTTTCACAGTGCTGTTTTGCATTATTGAGTTGCACGAAAAACGACTTTTTTTTTACAATCGCTAGTCACTTTTTAGTTAAAGATTGGTTAACTGGATCCAATTGTATGGTTAACTGGATCCAACATACAAAATGTGTGTTTTCCCAATTTGTCCATCTTTCAGGACCTCAAAATGAACGAACTCTCAAATACTCTACGAAACGCACAGAACACCCAGCTTAGCAATATTTCATTGAAATTCTTTCACAGAAAGACATTGCTTTTGGCATTTTCAATCAACACAAAGGACCCATTTTTCATCTTCACTTATCAAGCAATCAAAAAGTATTTCAGTATTGTGACAATGAAGCACTAAGTTGTATGAGCTCTATCGGTTAGCTTTGTTTTCAAGGGGCAGATCATGTTTGACCCAAACAACTGCTCTGTTTATTTTACCAATCTGCTGCAAATGCTCTTCCATGTGAACTGATGTTGTTTAAGAATGTTTGACAGTTTGTAGATGGCGTGACTCGGATTTTCTTTCACTTCCACACTTCCACTTCATTCTCTGGTCGTCCTGATTGATTCGAGTCTTAAAAATCAAAACTGCTAGAACTATTCTTAGAAAACACATTTAGCATTTATGAATATTTAATGCACTTGGACAAACATCGTAAATGTTTTTTGTATCAAATGTTGCATTACTACACTTTCTTAACTCAAAAAGAATAAAATACCGTATATCTATCTCTACTGGTATTTCCTAGCACGCAAGTTCAAGTATACGATGAGCTGATAAATGACAATCGAATATCGGCATATGAAAAGAACGGCGTCACTTTTCGCTCTTCGTAATATCTCACAATGTAACGGCGCATTAATGAAAAAAAAAAGTGTCAAAATGTTCAGAATAAGATAGGTATAGGAATTAATTGGGAGTGTACAGGAATTAATCGGAACAAGGGAGGTGTAGGAACTAACTTCCTTCCTTAGGGATCGATTTTCTACTTTTTTGCCAGAATTGATTATTGTCAGTGATGTATAGATTCCCGCAACACCCCATAATCCACATTCTAGTTATTGCGATAGATATTTCTTTTTGATTAGAAGATAATATGCTCAAAATAGTAATCACACATAAAATAAAATAGGATAATTAGAGTTAATAACAGACTTCATCTTATTTTCCTTTTTTGATTTTATATTTATTTCAGTTATATTCTTTCTTTTAATTAGAAAGTAATATACTCACAATAATAATAATTAAGAAACAAAGTAGAATAATTAGATTTGATAGTTTATTTATTTCAGTTATTATATTCTTTTTTTGTAATTGAAAAATAGTATGCTCATCATAATAATAATCACAAGTAAAATAAAATAGAATAATTGGACTTAATAACAGACTTACAAGAAAAAAATTCTTATCTTAGATTAATTTAATCCTATATAGTTAGGCTCTTTTTTTTTTTTTTTTTTTTTGCTGAATTTTTCTCTTTATTTAAAATGAGGGATGGTCACTTAGAAATAAACCACGTAACCAGTCTCACCTGAGAATGTTGATATGATCAATAATGGATGCTCGTCCATTTTAGAAATAAATGGTCTACAACTGTGCTGCTTTTTCCAGCGATGTGATAAGCATCCTTGGCTCTTTCGTATGCTCGAGAAGATGGTCTCCACGCTCGCTCTTTACCGGAGATGCCTCAGCGCTTTTCCGCAGAGTACTCTTGAATTCATATTCCGTGATTTTTTTTTTTTCTTTTTTATGAATTTCGAGATTGTTTGCTCTGTCCGTGTCAGAAGAATCTATTTACTTTTCTATTCACTCCGCAGTTTATTATTATTATTATTATTATTATTATAATTATTACTTTTTTCTTCGCTATTATTATTATAATTTATTTTATTATATATATATATATGTAGATAGATAGATACATAGATAGATAGATAGATAGATAGATATTGCGAGGGCGTGCATTCTTTTTTTCATTTGAGGGATTTTTAACTATGATTATTTCTACTGGTTATTGATTGGTAAAAGGGGGCAGGAGGCAGGAGTTTTAAGTGGCCATCAGGGTTTTTTTAATTAAGAGCCATATTGTGTTGGTTTACATTATAGGGGACTGGATTATTATTATTAAAAATATTTTATTTAATATGAAGGATTGTATGGGGGCTTATATTATAGAGGGCTGAATTATTTAACGAAATATTTTATTTATTGATAAGGTATTGTGAGATTTGTCTTCCCCAAATTCACTCCCATCTTATGAAAAAAAAAAGAAAAAAGGAAAGTGTGGCTTGTAAATAAGCCTTTTTTTTCTTGTCCATTGCTTAAGAGTCTGGGGTGCAAAAGCACATGTAAAGTATTATTATGTATATACATTTAAATGTTCAGAAGTTCATGAATTTGATATGCTGTTGATCTGTTAAGAATTTGTAGTACTCTAATATATGTGAGATATAGATAGATAATTTGACTAATTTTGAAATAATATTCAATTTTAATAAAAATATTGATAAGCGCTAACAACACAACACAGAATGTTTCAGTTATATTGCAAAAAGCTTACAATTTTTCATTATAGCAACACATTTAAGTATGCTCTCCGAAAACTTTCTGAAACATTCGCCTTTTTCAATGTTCTATCTGTTAAGTGATTGAAAAGTTTCTGTTAAATATTTAATTTTTGTTTACGTTTGTGGGCAATTCTACGCTTTTTAAACTAATCCGAAACAAATCCAACGTTTCCAATCATTTCAAAAATATTGTGTAAGCAACACATTCACACAACAAAGGAAATTTTTGTGTTTCGTATTAACTTCAATAGGAATTTTAGTGTCTGGAAATGTGAAAAAAAAAAAGGAGTAAGTACTTTTGTCATTAACCTTTGTTGGGATTTAAATTTTTTAAACTAATTAAATAACAGTTTTTAAACCTTTATAGATTTATATATGTTAAACATTTAACATTTAATAAAATGCTCGTAAAAAGATTAAATTATCAAATTTCAAATTTGTTAAAATTGGCAGGAGCCATATTAAAGCAAGTACCTTTAACTTTATATTAAGGTCGTTTATAAAAACAGGGAAATAAAAGTTACAAATTTTAAATTCTTAACGTTAATTAGTAGATTAAACAATAAACAAGCTTTGTTCTGTATTTAATGATGATTAAGGAAATTAAATAATGTTTTTTTTTTTTTTTTTTTTTTTTTTTTTACTTTCTTCTATATGTAATATAGAGAAAGTATTGGATTCGCGAAAATTTTCGACCTCCGTTTTTTGACGGATCTACACGTTTTGGGATGTCCTGAACACGAATTGATAGTTTTCAGAAAATGTCTGTCTGTGTGTCTGTCTGTGTGTCTGTCTGTCTGTCTGTCTGTCTGTCTGTCTGTATCATTTTTTTGTGGACGCTGTATC
>CAWVNO010002542.1:0-18214 GCA_963930645.1 Salticus scenicus | reverse complement strand
ATTTCTTATTGCATTGTTTCATTCTGATGCGTGCATACATATTTTGTACAGGATGGTCCGAAAAACATGATAGAAAGTAAGCGATCATTGTGGAAAAAAGACAACATGCAAGAACATAAAACATATTTTACTGAATAAAGATATTGTTGCGTACTTGGGGGTTCGTGAGTTGTCCGAGAATGAAAGGCCAAACGTACAAAAATTCAGTAATTTATTCACAGAAAGTTCCAGAAAAATACAGGTCTATAAACCAAGTATCAGCTTCAATTCGACCAGTAAACACAGCTTAAACAACAGCTGTCAATAGCAAATCCACAGTACAAACTGTATAGCAATAACACTTAAAGCAAGTCTCTTTCGAAGAGGCTCAATGCAAGCTGACCGACTCTGATAAAAGACTGAACTGAATTGACTCACTGCCTTGGCAAGAAGCGCTCCTTATATACTGTTCCATGGAACCCAGATTTTTCGAGAAAACTCTAGAAAGTGGTCAACCAATCAACTTACAGCTTCCATATTTGGTATATCCTTAATAAGGATTTTCTCGCCAAGGTCGCCAAAAAAATCGCTAAGGTGGGGAAAAGTCGCCAAATTTGGCGCAAATCCATTACCTGCCTTATTGGGGCTTCTTAATGCGTTTTTAAGGGAAATTAAGGCTATTTCAACGCTAAAACGACTAGAAATGCACAAAATTAGCACTTTATCAACTTACTAAGCCTCTTTGAAAGAATTTATACAGAAATAAACACAATTATTTACAATTTTGTAACACTGCCCCCCTCCCAAGGACTGCACGTCCCGGGCAGTGCAACCCTTGGTCAAGAGGAGAAACTAAACAAATTTACACAATCTGAAATACAAGAACTAATTTGCATATAACGATAAAATAGAAATACAAATCAAGTGAGAAATATTTACAAAATTGACAAATATGTACAAATATTTATATACAAATATTTACATTACGCATGCGCAAATTTTATCAGTATTTACATTTTTAATTTTAATATTACCGGTAATTGTGGTACTTGGCTAGCCTGTTATAGTGCACCACCTTCGGTTTTGATGAAGGTGTTTTAGTGATCCGCACCACTACATCATTCAGCCTTTTTAAGACTGTGTACGGTCCGTCCCAGTTGCACTGTAACTTGGGGGAGAGTCCTTTGCGTCGAACAGGATTCCACAACCAGACCTTGTCTCCTTCCTGGAACTCATGTTGTGTCGCCTTTAGATCGTACCTTGTCTTCATTTTCTCCGTTGCCATGTTAATCCGCTCACGAGCAAAGTTGTGTACGTCCTCAAATCGTGCCTGGAGATCTTGGATGTACTCCTCGGGCGATGAAGGCGCATCGGGTGGACAACCAAACAGGAGATCACATGGGAGACGAAGTTCACGTCCAAAGAGCATCTGGGCTGGAGTATAGCCGGTGGTTTCATGGACAGCACTTCTATAAGCCAGCAGGAACAATGGCAACTTCAAGTCCCAATATTGCTGGTTCCTTGATACTAGAAGGGAGAGGTTATTCAGGATGGTACGATTGAACCTCTCGATCATGCCGTCCGACTGGGGATGTAAGGGTGTTGTCCGGGTTTTGTCTATGCCGAGTAGTTGACACAGTCCTTTGAAAACATCAGAGATAAAGTTCCTACCTTGGTTGGTATGAAGTTGTAGGGGCGTGCCGTACCTTGACACCCATTGCTGCACTAGGACCTCTGCGACTGTGCATGCCTCTTGATTGGGAATGGGATATGCCTCAGGCCACTTGGTGAAATAGTCCATCACGACGAGGATGTATTTATTTCCACTGGAGGTCCGTGGCAAAGGACCCAAGATGTCGATTGCAATCCGTTCAAATGGTGCTTCCACGTTATACCGTTGCAGTGTTCCTCGACTTCGTTTCTGTGGGCCTTTACGTGCCGCACAAGCATCACAGGATTTACACCATTTCTCCACGTCTTCCCTTGCCTTGCACCAGTAGAAGCGTTCCCGAACTTTCTGCTGAGTCTTCATTACCCCAAAATGGCATCCGGTAGAGCTACTATGCAGTTGTTCTAAAACATCTGGAATTCTTGATCTTGGTAATACAATCTGCCATTGGAAGCTTTTCCCATCATCAGATTCCCACTTTCTGTATAATACGCCGTTTCTGATATGAAGAGAGTCCCAAAGTGCCCAATAACTTTTCATAATGGGACTAAATCTGGAAATGTCCTGCCAGGTAGGTCTGTTGCTGGTTGTCTCCTTCAGCTGTAATATTGGCTTTACGTCAGGATCTTCCAACTAGGCTTTTCTAAGTTCTTCGTCACTCCATGGATCGGGATCTTGTTTTGATGGTGTTGAGGTAGTAACTTGGCAGGCCACCGGATTTATCGGCAGGTATTTCTGTTCGGCTCTAGAGCAGTACTTGCAGACTTCCGAGCAGGGCTTCCGGGACAAGGTATCTGCATTACCATGTTGAGTCCCTTTACGATGACGTATCTCAAATCATATTCCTGGAGGCGTTGTATCCACCTGGCAATCTGTCCTTCCGGGTTCTTGAACTGGAGCAACCACGTTAAAGATGCATGGTCAGTCCGGAGAAGGAATCTTCTGCCATAGAGGTAATGATGGAAATGTTCTATGGATTTTACGATGGCGAGTAGCTCTTTCCTGGTGGTACAGTAATTTCGCTCTGGTTTAGACAGGCATTTACTCCAATAGGCAATGACATGTTCTTGACCATCAAGTTCCTGCGACAGAACAGCACCGACACTCTCATGGCTGGCATCTGTATCAAGTATGAACTGTCTGTCGGGCTGTGGATACGTCAAGACAGGCGATGATGTTAAGGCCTCTTTAAGTCGCTTGAACGCATTTTCACATTCATCTGTCCACAGGAACTTCTGTTTGGCTTCCGTCAGCTTGTGGAGTGGTCTGGCAATATTTGAGAAACCCTTGACAAACTTCCTGTAGTAAGTGCATAACCCCAGGAAACTTCGCAGTTGGTGTACATTTTCAGGGCGACTCCAGTTCTCGACTGCAGAGATCTTCTCAGGATCAGTTCTCACACCTTCGGCAGAGATGATATGGCCGAGGTAGCTCACTTCAAGACGGAACAAGTTACACTTGCCTGGATTCAATTTGACGTTAGCCATTCTGAGTTTCTCCAGCACCTTTCGGATGTTTCGTAGATGGTCTTCAAAAGTGCGCCCCACAATGATAATATCATCCAAATACACCAGACAGGCCTCATAGGAAAGTCCTTTTAGCACTGTCTCCATCAGGCGTTCGAAGGTGGCAGGTGCATTACATAATCCGAATGGCATAACTTTAAATTGCCACAGTCCTTGTCCCGTGGTGAATGCAGTCTTCTCACGATCATCAGGATGTAATTCTACTTGCCAGTAACCGCTCTTCAGATCCAACGTCGAGAACCATTTATTGCCAGCAAGTGTGTCTAATGTGTCGTCAATTCTGGGAAGAGGGTAACTGTCTTTCTTCGTGATGTCATTCAAACGACAATAATCGACGCAAAATCTTGTTGAACCATCCTTTTTCCGCACCAGTACTATGGGAGAGGCCCAAGGACTCGTTGATGGCTCGATGACGTCATTGTGTTGCATTTCATTTAGAAGTTCAGTGACCTCTTCCTGTTTAGCAAATGGAAGTCTTCTTGGATGTTGTTTGATTGGAGGATGATTTCCTGTATCAATTCTGTGCTGGGTGATGTTCGTTCTCCCGACGTCTTCAGGTGTTCGAGAAAAAAGGTCTTTAAATTCTTGGAGTAGCTTCTCCGCAGCACATCTCTGTTCCTTTCCTAACTCTGCATTCTTGAATAATTCCGTTATTAATTGTTCAGAAGACTTGGATTTCAAAGACTTCAAAGACGGAAGGAGGCCGCTCACCACTATTCAGCGGTTTTGAGCGATTTCAACCTCCAAAGAGGGGCTCTGACGACAAATGTCACATAACAATGTGAAATTCTGAGGTTGATTGCGTGGGGCGGTTTATGCATGTTACAGGAGTGCAGGCTGCTAACACCTCATCCTTCTTCACTGTTCGGACCTTATCGCTGATATTTGCGACTCTCACAGGAATAGTACTCTTTGAGAGATCAACTAGAGATGAAGCTACCAGAACGCCTCTTGGGCTATTGTCTGTATTCGGGTATTCAATCAGTCCATAGCGGAAGTATTGCTTTGCAGGTGGTGTTCCCGAAACTATTGTCTCTGTGTGTGGAGGGATGGAAATTTCGGACTTGGCTGTTATCTGGCAAATTGTCTGAATGTCTTGATTTTCAGTGTTGAACACAGCGATGTCTTCCGAACTCGAATGCAGTTCATTATTCTTGAAGTCCAATTGAAAGTTAAATTTTCTCAGGAAATCAATTCCAATGATTAAAGAATCTCTTATATCAGCCACATATGCCATATGATGGTAACTGGCATTCCCAAAAGTGATGGTCATGTTCATTTTTCCATATATTTTGATTTCGTCTCCGGTCACAGTCTGGAGTTTAACGCAGGGCGGAGTCCAGATGATCTTCTCTTTTAGTTCTTGAGCCAAATCCGTTCTAATAATGGTCACGTTGGCTCCCGTGTCCAGAATCATCCGGCAGGTGGTGTTGTTAACTTGGCCATAGACGTGAAGTCCATTATCGCCGCCACTCCTCGATGAAACATGAAATACTGTAAATTGGGGCTCTTTAATTTCAGGCAACCTCCGCCCCGCGAGATGGCCTCCTCTTAGTTTCCCTGCAGTGATGTTGAAGCCGGGTGGTTTCCTATAGTTGGTCGTACAGGGCAGTTCCTCTTTACATGACCATCCCCTCTACAGCCCCAGCACTTTATCTTACTATCCTTTATCTCCTTATTATTTTCCAGGCTGCGCAATCTCTTAAAGATCTCTGCTAAACTTCTCTTCATTTCATTTTCACCAGCAGGCGTATCGTTTATTGAGACTGCTCTTATGGTATGGCGGTCTTTATGGGAGGCTTGTTGGGCTGCCTCTATCCGAAGTGCATAGCCTAAAGCTGATTCTACGTCTCTGATGTTGGAGAGTCTCAGCGCTTTTTGAATTTCTGGATCACGAACAGCATCGATAAAGTACTGAAGAGCTAAGTCGTTTCGAGTGTCAGCATGACAGTCTGAGAATGCTAGGTGTGACAGTCTCTGAATGTCCGCTGCCATCTCTTGCAAACTTTCGCCCGTTTTCTGGTAACGGGACTTTAGCTGGAGGCGACTATAGTCCTTAGAACACTTCTCTCCGAACCGTAGCTCCAGTGCTCTAGTCAAGGCCTCGAAGTCGTTCCTTTCTTCTTTAGAAACACTCCTCAGTATCTCAGCTGCATCTCCCCGTAATGCTGCTGCTAAGTGGACTGACTTGGCGGTAGAGTCCCAGCCGTTAGCTTCAGCTACGATGGAAAACTGCGTCTTATATACATGCCAGGAGGAACTGCCATCATAGGTAGATAGCTTAATAAATTCCTGATTCTGGATTCTTCTCTCTTTCTTTTCAGTTTCTTGGGGCATGGATTCTAACTTTTCTTCCACTTTTCTCTCCAGATCTTCTATTCTCTTAAACTTGCTTTCTATCTCTGAAACCCTTCCTTTCAGCTCTTGATCAAAGTTTTCTTTAAATTTCTCCTCAAAATTCTCTTCTATCTTCATAAATCTCTCCTCAAAATTCTTTTCTACTTTCATAACATTTTCCTCGATCTTCATTGCTTTCTCTTCAAAACTCTCTTCTATTTTCAAAACTTTCTCTTCTATTCCATCTATTCTGCTTCCCATATCCGATAATTTACTTTCAATCACTTCCTTTACTGTCGATAGTTCTATCTACATCTCGTCTTGATTAGATTTAATTTCTTCGGTCAAACTGTCTTTCAACTCTCTTTGCGATGTTTCCATTTTCTCTTGTGCTACCTTCATTTCTTCAGTCAAACCGTCTTTCAACTCTCTTTGCGATGTTTCCATTTTCTCTTGTGCTACCTTCATTTCTTTCATCTCTTGACTCAGGCTATCTTTCATCTCATTCATCTGGGTAGCTAAGCTTTCTAGAAGTTTTTTCATCTCTTGTTCCATAGCTCTAGTTATCACCATTCACAGACAACCCCACTCCTGACACCAGAAATGTTGCGTACTTGGGGGTTCGTGAGTTGTCCGAGAATGAAAGGCCAAACGTACAAAAATTCAGTAATTTATTCACAGAAAGTTCCAGAAAAATACAGGTCTATAAACCAAGTATCAACTTCAATTCGACCAGTAAACACAGCTTAAACAACAGCTGTCAATAGCAAATCCACAGTACAAACTGTATAGCAATAACACTTAAAGCAAGTCTCTTTCGAAGAGGCTCAATGCAAGCTGACCGACTCTGATAAAAGACTGAACTGAATTGACTCATTGCCTTGGCGAGAAGCGCTCCTTATATACTGTTCCATGGAACCCAGATTTTTCGAGAAAACTCTAGAAAGTGGTCAACCAATCAACTTACAGCTTCCATATTTGGTATATCCCTAATAAGGATTTTCTCGCCAAGGTCGCCAAAAAAAATCGCCAAGGTGGGAAAAAGTCGCCAAATTTGGCGCCAAATCCATTACCTGCCTTATTGGGGCTTTTTAATGCGTTTTTAAGGGAAATTAAGGCTATTTCAACGCTAAAACGACTAGAAATGCACAAAATTAGCACTTTATCAACTTACTAAGCCTCTTTGAAAGAATTTATACAAAAATAAACACAATTATTTACAATTTTGTAACAATATGAATGACATTTAATATAAAAGATGCTTAAAATGTCTACCGTCCCCGACTATAGTGTTATAAAGCCGGTTCCGAAACTCTGTCATAACGCGCTGGAGTGTGTCGTAATCAAGTGCATCAATCTCACTTCTGATAGCCAATTTTAGGTCCTCCAGTGAATCAGGGCTATTCCTATAGATTCTAACCTTGGTGTAACCCCATAAGAATAAGTCGCACGGATTTGGGTCCGGACTGTATGGGGTCCACTCTATCCCGTGCCCCGTGAATTTCTCTGCATCCAAAGCAATCAAACGCTCACCAAACGTCGTTTCAAACCACGTGTAGACGTCAGAAGTTTTTTGGGGACGAGCCCCATCTGGCTTGAACCAGTACCAGCGTGTCCTGTTGAGATGGCCCGAATCAGGGCCAAAGTGACGCTCTAGCAACTCTCGATACTTCACTCCTGTGACCACACCATCAATAAATATCGGACCAATTATCTGCTTCGACGATATGGCACACCACAACATGACCCTTTGTGGATGCAGTGAAGAGATGGCGCTGAGATGAGGGTTTTCCGTACCTCTGTGGCGCCAGTTTTGTTTGTTCACGAAACCATTCAACTGAAAATGGGTCTCATCACTGAACCAGATCTTGTATTCACTGATGGAACCATTTTTAAGTTCCTCGATTATGTGGTTTACGAAATCTCTCCGCTGCACAGTATCCCCCCCCCCCCACTTTAGCGGCTGTCACATTTGGATCTCGTATGGACACAATCCTACTGCTTTCATTAGCCTTTGTAATGATGTTTTGGATATGCTTAATTGTTGGTCCGCCTGTCGAGTGGAAGTGGTTGGCTGATCCTCAAAGTATGCGCGTGCAGGCTCCCTGATGTCGTCAGTAACAACTGCTGGTTTTCGTCCCGACGCCTTTCTTTTTGCATCCTAAACACTCCCTGTAACCTAAACACTCCATCCTAAACACTCCCTCCCCCCAAACAAAACTACTAGCACGGTTTTTCTATCTCCCTTTCTCTGTTTAAAAAAGTTTAAATACTATTTTCAGCTTCGAAAATATGTGCCATAGATTTTCCACTCCCAAAATCTAGTAACTTTGTTATCCTAGACCCTTAGCTCTATTTTTTAAATGTTAAATTTCTGCCCTTTCCATCTAACAATAAGTTTATAGCATCGAAAATATGCGTAATCGATTCCTCACCTCAAAAAGCCAAATACCCCGGTTTTTGGTTAAAAATAAATAAATAAATAAAGTAAAACATTCAGCTTGCTATCTTTCTTTTTTCTAATCAGATTGAGAACTAAAATAGCTTTAAACCTTCTACGGAAAAAACAGACCATTGAAGAAAAAAAGAAAAAGAAAAAAAGAAAATGGACTAGTGTAGTAGTTTTTTTATTCTATGACGAATACATATGCAAACATTGTCTTATATATATAGATCACACCCAAGTTATTTATAAGCTTTTCGTTAACCACTACATTAAGTAAGTGAAACTTTTAAATATCAAATAATAAAGTTCCTTATTAAAACTATTTCAGTAAGCGCAGCTTTAAGGCAATAACAGCTATAGAGTTCTTCAGACTTTCAAAATGACAGTTAATTAAAGTAAGATTCCGCAGTTTGATAAGTTTGGGAATTATACGATATTTGTCTGATCTCGAATTATTATTAAGGATTATAGGGGGTCTTTATAAATACGACTACAAAATATTTAGAATTTATATATTTAGTTCACAAATAATAATATAAGGGCAGGACATATAAATATGTAAAATCATAACATGTTTTGAAAAAATTGCCTTCTGGCTACAATCTTTAATTCTCATTTCTGAGTATTTTTATGTCATGATAGTTTTTTAGCACATAAGGTATTTATTTTTCCTTTGGCATTTTTATGCTTTTCACTTAAACTACGAGAATCAACTAGAATATTATATTAATATTTTTATTATTAGTAGTAGTAATACGATAGAACTCTTGCTGCCAGTGAAACATTTCGCGTCGTCACATTTTCTGTGTTTCGCCTTGAGTAGGTTAGATTTTAATTCACTATACATAATTACACCATTCAACATGTGACTACAAAAACTGGTATACGACCATGTTTTTATTTACTTCGATTCTTGTTTGTTTGTTTGTCCGGTACAAATCTTGTAATCTATTTTTAACTAACTTCCCTACTAGCTAGACATTTGAAACTTTCACAGTAGCTCAGAACCCGGTAACAACACAATACTTCGAAATCAGATTTTCGAATTTTCGAATAGTTTTCTTTTGATTAATTAAAATATGAAAATGATAAGCTAACAGCAATAAAAATAGTCATTAAAATATTAGCTATAATTTAAATGTTGCCAAAAAAATTTACGAGTTCATTTTCTTTCGACATAAAAATAAATACATTTAATTAAACGTGAACGTTAAAAAATTGTGAAAAGTTAAATGATGCATCTCACAAAAATTGACGTCATTATCACTTTAAAATTTTTAGAGACGTTGATAAGTGCTGATGTAGTTCACGATGCTAATATACGTTGTTTTAAAAGGAGTAATATTTTATTTTTAAAACCAACTTTTTTTTTTTTTCACTATTATTATTTCACTGAACTGAGTCCGCGTGGTTAAATATTGCTTAAATATTATTTTTATCCTCGCATATTTTATTAATGATTCATCAGAAAATTTAGAAAACATGGTATATATATATATATATATATATATATATATATATATATTATTAATCAGTTCGAAATCTAGCTAACGCCGTGTTTCTAAATTCAATCTGATAATTGGTTCAAAAAATATTAAACAAAACCCTCATTTTAATTTTAAAATTATTAAAAAGGAAAAACAAGTCGATGAAAAGGTTAACAAATAAATAAAAGAAATAGTGTTCATTTTTCCACCGACATAAAAGGAAATGTATTTATTTTTATGATGGAAAAAAAATTAAGCGTAAAAATTTTCTTTTACTTAAATTAAGAGATAAGACTGTTTTTTCTTAAGTTATTTGTACATTTAGACCAATTAAAAAGTGTTTTTTTCTTTTTTTCCCTCTCGCATCAAGTTAAAAATTATATTTAAAATAAAAATTGAAAAAAAGAAGTCGCGTGAAAGAAATCGAATAGATTTAGTATATATGAGACTTTCAGAGGAATTGAAAATTTGGCACAGAATTAGCTCGGGGGCTTCTTGCCTACGCAACTGCGATAGCTATTTCAATTCATCGCCAAAATGGCAATGAAAATTTAAAAGTCGCCAACATTGTCTTATACTAAAGCTGTAACAAAGATATTTTAAGAACTGGATAGAGTAACCGTTGGTAAAGGATATAACACAGTTATCGCATGCTTTTATATGGAAGAATACACTAAAAAAAATAATCTTGCCATGCTAAATTAAATTCTGATTTGTACAGAATTTTATATCCATTAACTAGAAATCAAAAATTGACCATGTTTTCTTTTATTATATTATTATTATTACTATTATTTGAAAAAATAATAATATTTTCTGAACCATCTGATAAAAGGACAAAAGTGTGATTAAATTATGAATGCATTATAAACGATTTTTCTGCAACATTTCTTATTGCATTGTTTCATTCTGATGCGTGCATACATATTTTGTACAGGATGGTCCGAAAAACATGATAGAAAGTAAGCGATCATTGTGGAAAAAAGACAACATGCAAGAACATAAAACATATTTTACTGAATAAAGATATTGTTGCGTACTTGGGGGTTCGTGAGTTGTCCGAGAATGAAAGGCCAAACGTACAAAAATTCAGTAATTTATTCACAGAAAGTTCCAGAAAAATACAGGTCTATAAACCAAGTATCAGCTTCAATTCGACCAGTAAACACAGCTTAAACAACAGCTGTCAATAGCAAATCCACAGTACAAACTGTATAGCAATAACACTTAAAGCAAGTCTCTTTCGAAGAGGCTCAATGCAAGCTGACCGACTCTGATAAAAGACTGAACTGAATTGACTCACTGCCTTGGCAAGAAGCGCTCCTTATATACTGTTCCATGGAACCCAGATTTTTCGAGAAAACTCTAGAAAGTGGTCAACCAATCAACTTACAGCTTCCATATTTGGTATATCCTTAATAAGGATTTTCTCGCCAAGGTCGCCAAAAAAATCGCTAAGGTGGGGAAAAGTCGCCAAATTTGGCGCAAATCCATTACCTGCCTTATTGGGGCTTCTTAATGCGTTTTTAAGGGAAATTAAGGCTATTTCAACGCTAAAACGACTAGAAATGCACAAAATTAGCACTTTATCAACTTACTAAGCCTCTTTGAAAGAATTTATACAGAAATAAACACAATTATTTACAATTTTGTAACACTGCCCCCCTCCCAAGGACTGCACGTCCCGGGCAGTGCAACCCTTGGTCAAGAGGAGAAACTAAACAAATTTACACAATCTGAAATACAAGAACTAATTTGCATATAACGATAAAATAGAAATACAAATCAAGTGAGAAATATTTACAAAATTGACAAATATGTACAAATATTTATATACAAATATTTACATTACGCATGCGCAAATTTTATCAGTATTTACATTTTTAATTTTAATATTACCGGTAATTGTGGTACTTGGCTAGCCTGTTATAGTGCACCACCTTCGGTTTTGATGAAGGTGTTTTAGTGATCCGCACCACTACATCATTCAGCCTTTTTAAGACTGTGTACGGTCCGTCCCAGTTGCACTGTAACTTGGGGGAGAGTCCTTTGCGTCGAACAGGATTCCACAACCAGACCTTGTCTCCTTCCTGGAACTCATGTTGTGTCGCCTTTAGATCGTACCTTGTCTTCATTTTCTCCGTTGCCATGTTAATCCGCTCACGAGCAAAGTTGTGTACGTCCTCAAATCGTGCCTGGAGATCTTGGATGTACTCCTCGGGCGATGAAGGCGCATCGGGTGGACAACCAAACAGGAGATCACATGGGAGACGAAGTTCACGTCCAAAGAGCATCTGGGCTGGAGTATAGCCGGTGGTTTCATGGACAGCACTTCTATAAGCCAGCAGGAACAATGGCAACTTCAAGTCCCAATATTGCTGGTTCCTTGATACTAGAAGGGAGAGGTTATTCAGGATGGTACGATTGAACCTCTCGATCATGCCGTCCGACTGGGGATGTAAGGGTGTTGTCCGGGTTTTGTCTATGCCGAGTAGTTGACACAGTCCTTTGAAAACATCAGAGATAAAGTTCCTACCTTGGTTGGTATGAAGTTGTAGGGGCGTGCCGTACCTTGACACCCATTGCTGCACTAGGACCTCTGCGACTGTGCATGCCTCTTGATTGGGAATGGGATATGCCTCAGGCCACTTGGTGAAATAGTCCATCACGACGAGGATGTATTTATTTCCACTGGAGGTCCGTGGCAAAGGACCCAAGATGTCGATTGCAATCCGTTCAAATGGTGCTTCCACGTTATACCGTTGCAGTGTTCCTCGACTTCGTTTCTGTGGGCCTTTACGTGCCGCACAAGCATCACAGGATTTACACCATTTCTCCACGTCTTCCCTTGCCTTGCACCAGTAGAAGCGTTCCCGAACTTTCTGCTGAGTCTTCATTACCCCAAAATGGCATCCGGTAGAGCTACTATGCAGTTGTTCTAAAACATCTGGAATTCTTGATCTTGGTAATACAATCTGCCATTGGAAGCTTTTCCCATCATCAGATTCCCACTTTCTGTATAATACGCCGTTTCTGATATGAAGAGAGTCCCAAAGTGCCCAATAACTTTTCATAATGGGACTAAATCTGGAAATGTCCTGCCAGGTAGGTCTGTTGCTGGTTGTCTCCTTCAGCTGTAATATTGGCTTTACGTCAGGATCTTCCAACTAGGCTTTTCTAAGTTCTTCGTCACTCCATGGATCGGGATCTTGTTTTGATGGTGTTGAGGTAGTAACTTGGCAGGCCACCGGATTTATCGGCAGGTATTTCTGTTCGGCTCTAGAGCAGTACTTGCAGACTTCCGAGCAGGGCTTCCGGGACAAGGTATCTGCATTACCATGTTGAGTCCCTTTACGATGACGTATCTCAAATCATATTCCTGGAGGCGTTGTATCCACCTGGCAATCTGTCCTTCCGGGTTCTTGAACTGGAGCAACCACGTTAAAGATGCATGGTCAGTCCGGAGAAGGAATCTTCTGCCATAGAGGTAATGATGGAAATGTTCTATGGATTTTACGATGGCGAGTAGCTCTTTCCTGGTGGTACAGTAATTTCGCTCTGGTTTAGACAGGCATTTACTCCAATAGGCAATGACATGTTCTTGACCATCAAGTTCCTGCGACAGAACAGCACCGACACTCTCATGGCTGGCATCTGTATCAAGTATGAACTGTCTGTCGGGCTGTGGATACGTCAAGACAGGCGATGATGTTAAGGCCTCTTTAAGTCGCTTGAACGCATTTTCACATTCATCTGTCCACAGGAACTTCTGTTTGGCTTCCGTCAGCTTGTGGAGTGGTCTGGCAATATTTGAGAAACCCTTGACAAACTTCCTGTAGTAAGTGCATAACCCCAGGAAACTTCGCAGTTGGTGTACATTTTCAGGGCGACTCCAGTTCTCGACTGCAGAGATCTTCTCAGGATCAGTTCTCACACCTTCGGCAGAGATGATATGGCCGAGGTAGCTCACTTCAAGACGGAACAAGTTACACTTGCCTGGATTCAATTTGACGTTAGCCATTCTGAGTTTCTCCAGCACCTTTCGGATGTTTCGTAGATGGTCTTCAAAAGTGCGCCCCACAATGATAATATCATCCAAATACACCAGACAGGCCTCATAGGAAAGTCCTTTTAGCACTGTCTCCATCAGGCGTTCGAAGGTGGCAGGTGCATTACATAATCCGAATGGCATAACTTTAAATTGCCACAGTCCTTGTCCCGTGGTGAATGCAGTCTTCTCACGATCATCAGGATGTAATTCTACTTGCCAGTAACCGCTCTTCAGATCCAACGTCGAGAACCATTTATTGCCAGCAAGTGTGTCTAATGTGTCGTCAATTCTGGGAAGAGGGTAACTGTCTTTCTTCGTGATGTCATTCAAACGACAATAATCGACGCAAAATCTTGTTGAACCATCCTTTTTCCGCACCAGTACTATGGGAGAGGCCCAAGGACTCGTTGATGGCTCGATGACGTCATTGTGTTGCATTTCATTTAGAAGTTCAGTGACCTCTTCCTGTTTAGCAAATGGAAGTCTTCTTGGATGTTGTTTGATTGGAGGATGATTTCCTGTATCAATTCTGTGCTGGGTGATGTTCGTTCTCCCGACGTCTTCAGGTGTTCGAGAAAAAAGGTCTTTAAATTCTTGGAGTAGCTTCTCCGCAGCACATCTCTGTTCCTTTCCTAACTCTGCATTCTTGAATAATTCCGTTATTAATTGTTCAGAAGACTTGGATTTCAAAGACTTCAAAGACGGAAGGAGGCCGCTCACCACTATTCAGCGGTTTTGAGCGATTTCAACCTCCAAAGAGGGGCTCTGACGACAAATGTCACATAACAATGTGAAATTCTGAGGTTGATTGCGTGGGGCGGTTTATGCATGTTACAGGAGTGCAGGCTGCTAACACCTCATCCTTCTTCACTGTTCGGACCTTATCGCTGATATTTGCGACTCTCACAGGAATAGTACTCTTTGAGAGATCAACTAGAGATGAAGCTACCAGAACGCCTCTTGGGCTATTGTCTGTATTCGGGTATTCAATCAGTCCATAGCGGAAGTATTGCTTTGCAGGTGGTGTTCCCGAAACTATTGTCTCTGTGTGTGGAGGGATGGAAATTTCGGACTTGGCTGTTATCTGGCAAATTGTCTGAATGTCTTGATTTTCAGTGTTGAACACAGCGATGTCTTCCGAACTCGAATGCAGTTCATTATTCTTGAAGTCCAATTGAAAGTTAAATTTTCTCAGGAAATCAATTCCAATGATTAAAGAATCTCTTATATCAGCCACATATGCCATATGATGGTAACTGGCATTCCCAAAAGTGATGGTCATGTTCATTTTTCCATATATTTTGATTTCGTCTCCGGTCACAGTCTGGAGTTTAACGCAGGGCGGAGTCCAGATGATCTTCTCTTTTAGTTCTTGAGCCAAATCCGTTCTAATAATGGTCACGTTGGCTCCCGTGTCCAGAATCATCCGGCAGGTGGTGTTGTTAACTTGGCCATAGACGTGAAGTCCATTATCGCCGCCACTCCTCGATGAAACATGAAATACTGTAAATTGGGGCTCTTTAATTTCAGGCAACCTCCGCCCCGCGAGATGGCCTCCTCTTAGTTTCCCTGCAGTGATGTTGAAGCCGGGTGGTTTCCTATAGTTGGTCGTACAGGGCAGTTCCTCTTTACATGACCATCCCCTCTACAGCCCCAGCACTTTATCTTACTATCCTTTATCTCCTTATTATTTTCCAGGCTGCGCAATCTCTTAAAGATCTCTGCTAAACTTCTCTTCATTTCATTTTCACCAGCAGGCGTATCGTTTATTGAGACTGCTCTTATGGTATGGCGGTCTTTATGGGAGGCTTGTTGGGCTGCCTCTATCCGAAGTGCATAGCCTAAAGCTGATTCTACGTCTCTGATGTTGGAGAGTCTCAGCGCTTTTTGAATTTCTGGATCACGAACAGCATCGATAAAGTACTGAAGAGCTAAGTCGTTTCGAGTGTCAGCATGACAGTCTGAGAATGCTAGGTGTGACAGTCTCTGAATGTCCGCTGCCATCTCTTGCAAACTTTCGCCCGTTTTCTGGTAACGGGACTTTAGCTGGAGGCGACTATAGTCCTTAGAACACTTCTCTCCGAACCGTAGCTCCAGTGCTCTAGTCAAGGCCTCGAAGTCGTTCCTTTCTTCTTTAGAAACACTCCTCAGTATCTCAGCTGCATCTCCCCGTAATGCTGCTGCTAAGTGGACTGACTTGGCGGTAGAGTCCCAGCCGTTAGCTTCAGCTACGATGGAAAACTGCGTCTTATATACATGCCAGGAGGAACTGCCATCATAGGTAGATAGCTTAATAAATTCCTGATTCTGGATTCTTCTCTCTTTCTTTTCAGTTTCTTGGGGCATGGATTCTAACTTTTCTTCCACTTTTCTCTCCAGATCTTCTATTCTCTTAAACTTGCTTTCTATCTCTGAAACCCTTCCTTTCAGCTCTTGATCAAAGTTTTCTTTAAATTTCTCCTCAAAATTCTCTTCTATCTTCATAAATCTCTCCTCAAAATTCTTTTCTACTTTCATAACATTTTCCTCGATCTTCATTGCTTTCTCTTCAAAACTCTCTTCTATTTTCAAAACTTTCTCTTCTATTCCATCTATTCTGCTTCCCATATCCGATAATTTACTTTCAATCACTTCCTTTACTGTCGATAGTTCTATCTACATCTCGTCTTGATTAGATTTAATTTCTTCGGTCAAACTGTCTTTCAACTCTCTTTGCGATGTTTCCATTTTCTCTTGTGCTACCTTCATTTCTTCAGTCAAACCGTCTTTCAACTCTCTTTGCGATGTTTCCATTTTCTCTTGTGCTACCTTCATTTCTTTCATCTCTTGACTCAGGCTATCTTTCATCTCATTCATCTGGGTAGCTAAGCTTTCTAGAAGTTTTTTCATCTCTTGTTCCATAGCTCTAGTTATCACCATTCACAGACAACCCCACTCCTGACACCAGAAATGTTGCGTACTTGGGGGTTCGTGAGTTGTCCGAGAATGAAAGGCCAAACGTACAAAAATTCAGTAATTTATTCACAGAAAGTTCCAGAAAAATACAGGTCTATAAACCAAGTATCAACTTCAATTCGACCAGTAAACACAGCTTAAACAACAGCTGTCAATAGCAAATCCACAGTACAAACTGTATAGCAATAACACTTAAAGCAAGTCTCTTTCGAAGAGGCTCAATGCAAGCTGACCGACTCTGATAAAAGACTGAACTGAATTGACTCATTGCCTTGGCGAGAAGCGCTCCTTATATACTGTTCCATGGAACCCAGATTTTTCGAGAAAACTCTAGAAAGTGGTCAACCAATCAACTTACAGCTTCCATATTTGGTATATCCCTAATAAGGATTTTCTCGCCAAGGTCGCCAAAAAAAATCGCCAAGGTGGGAAAAAGTCGCCAAATTTGGCGCCAAATCCATTACCTGCCTTATTGGGGCTTTTTAATGCGTTTTTAAGGGAAATTAAGGCTATTTCAACGCTAAAACGACTAGAAATGCACAAAATTAGCACTTTATCAACTTACTAAGCCTCTTTGAAAGAATTTATACAAAAATAAACACAATTATTTACAATTTTGTAACAATATGAATGACATTTAATATAAAAGATGCTTAAAATGTCTACCGTCCCCGACTATAGTGTTATAAAGCCGGTTCCGAAACTCTGTCATAACGCGCTGGAGTGTGTCGTAATCAAGTGCATCAATCTCACTTCTGATAGCCAATTTTAGGTCCTCCAGTGAATCAGGGCTATTCCTATAGATTCTAACCTTGGTGTAACCCCATAAGAATAAGTCGCACGGATTTGGGTCCGGACTGTATGGGGTCCACTCTATCCCGTGCCCCGTGAATTTCTCTGCATCCAAAGCAATCAAACGCTCACCAAACGTCGTTTCAAACCACGTGTAGACGTCAGAAGTTTTTTGGGGACGAGCCCCATCTGGCTTGAACCAGTACCAGCGTGTCCTGTTGAGATGGCCCGAATCAGGGCCAAAGTGACGCTCTAGCAACTCTCGATACTTCACTCCTGTGACCACACCATCAATAAATATCGGACCAATTATCTGCTTCGACGATATGGCACACCACAACATGACCCTTTGTGGATGCAGTGAAGAGATGGCGCTGAGATGAGGGTTTTCCGTACCTCTGTGGCGCCAGTTTTGTTTGTTCACGAAACCATTCAACTGAAAATGGGTCTCATCACTGAACCAGATCTTGTATTCACTGATGGAACCATTTTTAAGTTCCTCGATTATGTGGTTTACGAAATCTCTCCGCTGCACAGTATCCCCCCCCCCCCACTTTAGCGGCTGTCACATTTGGATCTCGTATGGACACAATCCTACTGCTTTCATTAGCCTTTGTAATGATGTTTTGGATATGCTTAATTGTTGGTCCGCCTGTCGAGTGGAAGTGGTTGGCTGATCCTCAAAGTATGCGCGTGCAGGCTCCCTGATGTCGTCAGTAACAACTGCTGGTTTTCGTCCCGACGCCTTTCTTTTTGCATCCTAAACACTCCCTGTAACCTAAACACTCCATCCTAAACACTCCCTCCCCCCAAACAAAACTACTAGCACGGTTTTTCTATCTCCCTTTCTCTGTTTAAAAAAGTTTAAATACTATTTTCAGCTTCGAAAATATGTGCCATAGATTTTCCACTCCCAAAATCTAGTAACTTTGTTATCCTAGACCCTTAGCTCTATTTTTTAAATGTTAAATT
>CAWVNO010002541.1:0-27373 GCA_963930645.1 Salticus scenicus | reverse complement strand
TCGGCAGCCGTCCTGCGCTCTCAAAATTTTTTTCGCAGTTTCACATGCCCATCTTCAAACGACGATTCCCAAGCAACTAAAAGAGTCTAACTATCGCAATCACTTTCAGAATCTGCGGAATATATTCTAGTTTCATAATAACATCACCGGGAATTTTGCACGGTGAAACTTTAGGCCCGGGGGGCGTTTTTACGCGGACTTTCGGCAGCCGTCCTGCGCTCTCAAAATTTTTTTCGCAGTTTCACATGCCCATCTTCAAACGACGATTCCCAAGCAACTAAAAGAGTCTAACTATCGCAATCACTTTCAGAATCTGCGGAATATATTCTAGTTTCATAATAACATCACCGGGAATTTTGCACGGTGAAACTTTAGGCCCGGGGGGCGTTTTTACGCGGACTTTCGGCAGCCGTCCTGCGCTCTCAAAATTTTTTTCGCAGTTTCACATGCCCATCTTTAAACGACGATTCCCAAGCAACTAAAAGAGTCTAACTATCGCAATCACTTTCAGAATCTGCGGAATATATTCTAGTTTCATAATAACATCACCGGGAATTTTGCACGGTGAAACTTTTGGCCCGGGGGGCGTTTTTACGCAGACTTTCGGCAGCCGTCCTGCGCTCTCAAAATTTTTTTCGCAGTTTCACATGCCCATCTTCAAACGACGATTCCCAAGCAACTAAAAGAGTCTAACTATCGCAATCACTTTCAGAATCTGCGGAATATATTCTAGTTTCATAATAACACCACCGGGAATTTTGCACGGTGAAACTTTTGGCCCGGGGGGCGTTTTTACGCAGACTTTCGGCAGCCGTCCTGCGCTCTCAAAATTTTTTTCGCAGTTTCACATGCCCATCTTCAAACGACGATTCCCAAGCAACTAAAAGAGTCTAACTATCGCAATCACTTTCAGAATCTGCGGAATATATTCTAGTTTCATAATAACATCACCGGGAATTTTGCACGGTGAAACTTTAGGCCCGGGGGGCGTTTTTACGCGGACTTTCGGCAGCCGTCCTGCGCTCTCAAAATTTTTTTCGCAGTTTCACATGCCCATCTTCAAACGACGATTCCCAAGCAACTAAAAGAGTCTAACTATCGCAATCACTTTCAGAATCTGCGGAATATATTCTAGTTTCATAATAACATCACCGGGAATTTTGCACGGTGAAACTTTAGGCCCGGGGGGCGTTTTTACGCGGACTTTCGGCAGCCGTCCTGCGCTCTCAAAATTTTTTTCGCAGTTTCACATGCCCATCTTTAAACGACGATTCCCAAGCAACTAAAAGAGTCTAACTATCGCAATCACTTTCAGAATCTGCGGAATATATTCTAGTTTCATAATAACATCACCGGGAATTTTGCACGGTGAAACTTTTGGCCGGGGGGCGTTTTTACGCAGACTTTCGGCAGCCGTCCTGCGCTCTCAAAATTTTTTTCGCAGTTTCACATGCCCATCTTCAAACGACGATTCCCAAGCAACTAAAAGAGTCTAACTATCGCAATCACTTTCAGAATCTGCGGAATATATTCTAGTTTCATAATAACACCACCGGGAATTTTGCACGGTGAAACTTTTGGCCCGGGGGGCGTTTTTACGCAGACTTTCGGCAGCCGTCCTGCGCTCTCAAAATTTTTTTCGCAGTTTCACATGCCCATCTTCAAACGACGATTCCCAAGCAACTAAAAGAGTCTAACTATCGCAATCACTTTCAGAATCTGCGGAATATATTCTAGTTTCATAATAACATCACCGGGAATTTTGCACGGTGAAACTTTAGGCCCGGGGGGCGTTTTTACGCGGACTTTCGGCAGCCGTCCTGCGCTCTCAAAATTTTTTTCGCAGTTTCACATGCCCATCTTCAAACGACGATTCCCAAGCAACTAAAAGAGTCTAACTATCGCAATCACTTTCAGAATCTGCGGAATATATTCTAGTTTCATAATAACATCACCGGGAATTTTGCACGGTGAAACTTTAGGCCCGGGGGGCGTTTTTACGCGGACTTTCGGCAGCCGTCCTGCGCTCTCAAAATTTTTTTCGCAGTTTCACATGCCCATCTTTAAACGACGATTCCCAAGCAACTAAAAGAGTCTAACTATCGCAATCACTTTCAGAATCTGCGGAATATATTCTAGTTTCATAATAACATCACCGGGAATTTTGCACGGTGAAACTTTTGGCCCGGGGGGCGTTTTTACGCAGACTTTCGGCAGCCGTCCTGCGCTCTCAAAATTTTTTTCGCAGTTTCACATGCCCATCTTCAAACGACGATTCCCAAGCAACTAAAAGAGTCTAACTATCGCAATCACTTTCAGAATCTGCGGAATATATTCTAGTTTCATAATAACATCACCGGGAATTTTGCACGGTGAAACTTTAGGCCCGGGGGGCGTTTTTACGCGGACTTTCGGCAGCCGTCCTGCGCTCTCAAAATTTTTTTCGCAGTTTCACATGCCCATCTTTAAACGACGATTCCCAAGCAACTAAAAGAGTCTAACTATCGCAATCACTTTCAGAATCTGCGGAATATATTCTAGTTTCATAATAACATCACCGGGAATTTTGCACGGTGAAACTTTTGGCCCGGGGGGCGTTTTTACGCAGACTTTCGGCAGCCGTCCTGCGCTCTCAAAATTTTTTTCGCAGTTTCACATGCCCATCTTCAAACGACGATTCCCAAGCAACTAAAAGAGTCTAACTATCGCAATCACTTTCAGAATCTGCGGAATATATTCTAGTTTCATAATAACACCACCGGGAATTTTGCACGGTGAAACTTTTGGCCCGGGGGGCGTTTTTACGCAGACTTTCGGCAGCCGTCCTGCGCTCTCAAAATTTTTTTCGCAGTTTCACATGCCCATCTTCAAACGACGATTCCCAAGCAACTAAAAGAGTCTAACTATCGCAATCACTTTCAGAATCTGCGGAATATATTCTAGTTTCATAATAACATCACCGGGAATTTTGCACGGTGAAACTTTAGGCCCGGGGGGCGTTTTTACGCGGACTTTCGGCAGCCGTCCTGCGCTCTCAAAATTTTTTTCGCAGTTTCACATGCCCATCTTCAAACGACGATTCCCAAGCAACTAAAAGAGTCTAACTATCGCAATCACTTTCAGAATCTGCGGAATATATTCTAGTTTCATAATAACATCACCGGGAATTTTGCACGGTGAAACTTTAGGCCCGGGGGGCGTTTTTACGCGGACTTTCGGCAGCCGTCCTGCGCTCTCAAAATTTTTTTCGCAGTTTCACATGCCCATCTTTAAACGACGATTCCCAAGCAACTAAAAGAGTCTAACTATCGCAATCACTTTCAGAATCTGCGGAATATATTCTAGTTTCATAATAACATCACCGGGAATTTTGCACGGTGAAACTTTTGGCCCGGGGGGCGTTTTTACGCAGACTTTCGGCAGCCGTCCTGCGCTCTCAAAATTTTTTTCGCAGTTTCACATGCCCATCTTCAAACGACGATTCCCAAGCAACTAAAAGAGTCTAACTATCGCAATCACTTTCAGAATCTGCGGAATATATTCTAGTTTCATAATAACACCACCGGGAATTTTGCACGGTGAAACTTTTGGCCCGGGGGGCGTTTTTACGCAGACTTTCGGCAGCCGTCCTGCGCTCTCAAAATTTTTTTCGCAGTTTCACATGCCCATCTTCAAACGACGATTCCCAAGCAACTAAAAGAGTCTAACTATCGCAATCACTTTCAGAATCTGCGGAATATATTCTAGTTTCATAATAACATCACCGGGAATTTTGCACGGTGAAACTTTAGGCCCGGGGGGCGTTTTTACGCGGACTTTCGGCAGCCGTCCTGCGCTCTCAAAATTTTTTTCGCAGTTTCACATGCCCATCTTCAAACGACGATTCCCAAGCAACTAAAAGAGTCTAACTATCGCAATCACTTTCAGAATCTGCGGAATATATTCTAGTTTCATAATAACATCACCGGGAATTTTGCACGGTGAAACTTTAGGCCCGGGGGGCGTTTTTACGCGGACTTTCGGCAGCCGTCCTGCGCTCTCAAAATTTTTTTCGCAGTTTCACATGCCCATCTTTAAACGACGATTCCCAAGCAACTAAAAGAGTCTAACTATCGCAATCACTTTCAGAATCTGCGGAATATATTCTAGTTTCATAATAACATCACCGGGAATTTTGCACGGTGAAACTTTTGGCCCGGGGGGCGTTTTTACGCAGACTTTCGGCAGCCGTCCTGCGCTCTCAAAATTTTTTTCGCAGTTTCACATGCCCATCTTCAAACGACGATTCCCAAGCAACTAAAAGAGTCTAACTATCGCAATCACTTTCAGAATCTGCGGAATATATTCTAGTTTCATAATAACACCACCGGGAATTTTGCACGGTGAAACTTTTGGCCCGGGGGGCGTTTTTACGCAGACTTTCGGCAGCCGTCCTGCGCTCTCAAAATTTTTTTCGCAGTTTCACATGCCCATCTTCAAACGACGATTCCCAAGCAACTAAAAGAGTCTAACTATCGCAATCACTTTCAGAATCTGCGGAATATATTCTAGTTTCATAATAACATCACCGGGAATTTTGCACGGTGAAACTTTAGGCCCGGGGGGCGTTTTTACGCGGACTTTCGGCAGCCGTCCTGCGCTCTCAAAATTTTTTTCGCAGTTTCACATGCCCATCTTCAAACGACGATTCCCAAGCAACTAAAAGAGTCTAACTATCGCAATCACTTTCAGAATCTGCGGAATATATTCTAGTTTCATAATAACATCACCGGGAATTTTGCACGGTGAAACTTTAGGCCCGGGGGGCGTTTTTACGCGGACTTTCGGCAGCCGTCCTGCGCTCTCAAATTTTTTTCGCAGTTTCACATGCCCATCTTTAAACGACGATTCCCAAGCAACTAAAAGAGTCTAACTATCGCAATCACTTTCAGAATCTGCGGAATATATTCTAGTTTCATAATAACATCACCGGGAATTTTGCACGGTGAAACTTTTGGCCCGGGGGGCGTTTTTACGCAGACTTTCGGCAGCCGTCCTGCGCTCTCAAAATTTTTTTCGCAGTTTCACATGCCCATCTTCAAACGACGATTCCCAAGCAACTAAAAGAGTCTAACTATCGCAATCACTTTCAGAATCTGCGGAATATATTCTAGTTTCATAATAACACCACCGGGAATTTTGCACGGTGAAACTTTTGGCCGGGGGGCGTTTTTACGCAGACTTTCGGCAGCCGTCCTGCGCTCTCAAAATTTTTTTCGCAGTTTCACATGCCCATCTTCAAACGACGATTCCCAAGCAACTAAAAGAGTCTAACTATCGCAATCACTTTCAGAATCTGCGGAATATATTCTAGTTTCATAATAACATCACCGGGAATTTTGCACGGTGAAACTTTAGGCCCGGGGGGCGTTTTTACGCGGACTTTCGGCAGCCGTCCTGCGCTCTCAAAATTTTTTTCGCAGTTTCACATGCCCATCTTCAAACGACGATTCCCAAGCAACTAAAAGAGTCTAACTATCGCAATCACTTTCAGAATCTGCGGAATATATTCTAGTTTCATAATAACATCACCGGGAATTTTGCACGGTGAAACTTTAGGCCCGGGGGGCGTTTTTACGCGGACTTTCGGCAGCCGTCCTGCGCTCTCAAAATTTTTTTCGCAGTTTCACATGCCCATCTTCAAACGACGATTCCCAAGCAACTAAAAGAGTCTAACTATCGCAATCACTTTCAGAATCTGCGGAATATATTCTAGTTTCATAATAACATCACCGGGAATTTTGCACGGTGAAACTTTTGGCCCGGGGGGCGTTTTTACGCAGACTTTCGGCAGCCGTCCTGCGCTCTCAAAATTTTTTTCGCAGTTTCACATGCCCATCTTCAAACGACGATTCCCAAGCAACTAAAAGAGTCTAACTATCGCAATCACTTTCAGAATCTGCGGAATATATTCTAGTTTCATAATAACACCACCGGGAATTTTGCACGGTGAAACTTTTGGCCCGGGGGCGTTTTTACGCAGACTTTCGGCAGCCGTCCTGCGCTCTCAAAATTTTTTTCGCAGTTTCACATGCCCATCTTCAAACGACGATTCCCAAGCAACTAAAAGAGTCTAACTATCGCAATCACTTTCAGAATCTGCGGAATATATTCTAGTTTCATAATAACATCACCGGGAATTTTGCACGGTGAAACTTTAGGCCCGGGGGGCGTTTTTACGCGGACTTTCGGCAGCCGTCCTGCGCTCTCAAAATTTTTTTCGCAGTTTCACATGCCCATCTTCAAACGACGATTCCCAAGCAACTAAAAGAGTCTAACTATCGCAATCACTTTCAGAATCTGCGGAATATATTCTAGTTTCATAATAACATCACCGGGAATTTTGCACGGTGAAACTTTAGGCCCGGGGGGCGTTTTTACGCGGACTTTCGGCAGCCGTCCTGCGCTCTCAAAATTTTTTTCGCAGTTTCACATGCCCATCTTTAAACGACGATTCCCAAGCAACTAAAAGAGTCTAACTATCGCAATCACTTTCAGAATCTGCGGAATATATTCTAGTTTCATAATAACATCACCGGGAATTTTGCACGGTGAAACTTTTGGCCCGGGGGGCGTTTTTACGCAGACTTTCGGCAGCCGTCCTGCGCTCTCAAAATTTTTTTCGCAGTTTCACATGCCCATCTTCAAACGACGATTCCCAAGCAACTAAAAGAGTCTAACTATCGCAATCACTTTCAGAATCTGCGGAATATATTCTAGTTTCATAATAACACCACCGGGAATTTTGCACGGTGAAACTTTTGGCCCGGGGGGCGTTTTTACGCAGACTTTCGGCAGCCGTCCTGCGCTCTCAAAATTTTTTTCGCAGTTTCACATGCCCATCTTCAAACGACGATTCCCAAGCAACTAAAAGAGTCTAACTATCGCAATCACTTTCAGAATCTGCGGAATATATTCTAGTTTCATAATAACATCACCGGGAATTTTGCACGGTGAAACTTTAGGCCGGGGGGCGTTTTTACGCGGACTTTCGGCAGCCGTCCTGCGCTCTCAAAATTTTTTTCGCAGTTTCACATGCCCATCTTCAAACGACGATTCCCAAGCAACTAAAAGAGTCTAACTATCGCAATCACTTTCAGAATCTGCGGAATATATTCTAGTTTCATAATAACATCACCGGGAATTTTGCACGGTGAAACTTTAGGCCCGGGGGGCGTTTTTACGCGGACTTTCGGCAGCCGTCCTGCGCTCTCAAAATTTTTTTCGCAGTTTCACATGCCCATCTTTAAACGACGATTCCCAAGCAACTAAAAGAGTCTAACTATCGCAATCACTTTCAGAATCTGCGGAATATATTCTAGTTTCATAATAACATCACCGGGAATTTTGCACGGTGAAACTTTTGGCCCGGGGGGCGTTTTTACGCAGACTTTCGGCAGCCGTCCTGCGCTCTCAAAATTTTTTTCGCAGTTTCACATGCCCATCTTCAAACGACGATTCCCAAGCAACTAAAAGAGTCTAACTATCGCAATCACTTTCAGAATCTGCGGAATATATTCTAGTTTCATAATAACACCACCGGGAATTTTGCACGGTGAAACTTTTGGCCCGGGGGGCGTTTTTACGCAGACTTTCGGCAGCCGTCCTGCGCTCTCAAAATTTTTTTCGCAGTTTCACATGCCCATCTTCAAACGACGATTCCCAAGCAACTAAAAGAGTCTAACTATCGCAATCACTTTCAGAATCTGCGGAATATATTCTAGTTTCATAATAACATCACCGGGAATTTTGCACGGTGAAACTTTAGGCCCGGGGGGCGTTTTTACGCGGACTTTCGGCAGCCGTCCTGCGCTCTCAAAATTTTTTTCGCAGTTTCACATGCCCATCTTCAAACGACGATTCCCAAGCAACTAAAAGAGTCTAACTATCGCAATCACTTTCAGAATCTGCGGAATATATTCTAGTTTCATAATAACATCACCGGGAATTTTGCACGGTGAAACTTTAGGCCCGGGGGGCGTTTTTACGCGGACTTTCGGCAGCCGTCCTGCGCTCTCAAAATTTTTTTCGCAGTTTCACATGCCCATCTTTAAACGACGATTCCCAAGCAACTAAAAGAGTCTAACTATCGCAATCACTTTCAGAATCTGCGGAATATATTCTAGTTTCATAATAACATCACCGGGAATTTTGCACGGTGAAACTTTTGGCCCGGGGGGCGTTTTTACGCAGACTTTCGGCAGCCGTCCTGCGCTCTCAAAATTTTTTTCGCAGTTTCACATGCCCATCTTCAAACGACGATTCCCAAGCAACTAAAAGAGTCTAACTATCGCAATCACTTTCAGAATCTGCGGAATATATTCTAGTTTCATAATAACACCACCGGGAATTTTGCACGGTGAAACTTTTGGCCCGGGGGGCGTTTTTACGCAGACTTTCGGCAGCCGTCCTGCGCTCTCAAAATTTTTTTCGCAGTTTCACATGCCCATCTTCAAACGACGATTCCCAAGCAACTAAAAGAGTCTAACTATCGCAATCACTTTCAGAATCTGCGGAATATATTCTAGTTTCATAATAACATCACCGGGAATTTTGCACGGTGAAACTTTAGGCCCGGGGGGCGTTTTTACGCGGACTTTCGGCAGCCGTCCTGCGCTCTCAAAATTTTTTTCGCAGTTTCACATGCCCATCTTCAAACGACGATTCCCAAGCAACTAAAAGAGTCTAACTATCGCAATCACTTTCAGAATCTGCGGAATATATTCTAGTTTCATAATAACATCACCGGGAATTTTGCACGGTGAAACTTTAGGCCCGGGGGGCGTTTTTACGCGGACTTTCGGCAGCCGTCCTGCGCTCTCAAAATTTTTTTCGCAGTTTCACATGCCCATCTTTAAACGACGATTCCCAAGCAACTAAAAGAGTCTAACTATCGCAATCACTTTCAGAATCTGCGGAATATATTCTAGTTTCATAATAACATCACCGGGAATTTTGCACGGTGAAACTTTTGGCCCGGGGGGCGTTTTTACGCAGACTTTCGGCAGCCGTCCTGCGCTCTCAAAATTTTTTTCGCAGTTTCACATGCCCATCTTCAAACGACGATTCCCAAGCAACTAAAAGAGTCTAACTATCGCAATCACTTTCAGAATCTGCGGAATATATTCTAGTTTCATAATAACACCACCGGGAATTTTGCACGGTGAAACTTTTGGCCCGGGGGGCGTTTTTACGCAGACTTTCGGCAGCCGTCCTGCGCTCTCAAAATTTTTTTCGCAGTTTCACATGCCCATCTTCAAACGACGATTCCCAAGCAACTAAAAGAGTCTAACTATCGCAATCACTTTCAGAATCTGCGGAATATATTCTAGTTTCATAATAACATCACCGGGAATTTTGCACGGTGAAACTTTAGGCCCGGGGGGCGTTTTTACGCGGACTTTCGGCAGCCGTCCTGCGCTCTCAAAATTTTTTTCGCAGTTTCACATGCCCATCTTCAAACGACGATTCCCAAGCAACTAAAAGAGTCTAACTATCGCAATCACTTTCAGAATCTGCGGAATATATTCTAGTTTCATAATAACATCACCGGGAATTTTGCACGGTGAAACTTTAGGCCCGGGGGGCGTTTTTACGCGGACTTTCGGCAGCCGTCCTGCGCTCTCAAAATTTTTTTCGCAGTTTCACATGCCCATCTTTAAACGACGATTCCCAAGCAACTAAAAGAGTCTAACTATCGCAATCACTTTCAGAATCTGCGGAATATATTCTAGTTTCATAATAACATCACCGGGAATTTTGCACGGTGAAACTTTTGGCCCGGGGGGCGTTTTTACGCAGACTTTCGGCAGCCGTCCTGCGCTCTCAAAATTTTTTTCGCAGTTTCACATGCCCATCTTCAAACGACGATTCCCAAGCAACTAAAAGAGTCTAACTATCGCAATCACTTTCAGAATCTGCGGAATATATTCTAGTTTCATAATAACATCACCGGGAATTTTGCACGGTGAAACTTTAGGCCCGGGGGGCGTTTTTACGCGGACTTTCGGCAGCCGTCCTGCGCTCTCAAAATTTTTTTCGCAGTTTCACATGCCCATCTTTAAACGACGATTCCCAAGCAACTAAAAGAGTCTAACTATCGCAATCACTTTCAGAATCTGCGGAATATATTCTAGTTTCATAATAACATCACCGGGAATTTTGCACGGTGAAACTTTTGGCCCGGGGGGCGTTTTTACGCAGACTTTCGGCAGCCGTCCTGCGCTCTCAAAATTTTTTTCGCAGTTTCACATGCCCATCTTCAAACGACGATTCCCAAGCAACTAAAAGAGTCTAACTATCGCAATCACTTTCAGAATCTGCGGAATATATTCTAGTTTCATAATAACACCACCGGGAATTTTGCACGGTGAAACTTTTGGCCCGGGGGGCGTTTTTACGCAGACTTTCGGCAGCCGTCCTGCGCTCTCAAAATTTTTTTCGCAGTTTCACATGCCCATCTTCAAACGACGATTCCCAAGCAACTAAAAGAGTCTAACTATCGCAATCACTTTCAGAATCTGCGGAATATATTCTAGTTTCATAATAACATCACCGGGAATTTTGCACGGTGAAACTTTAGGCCCGGGGGGCGTTTTTACGCGGACTTTCGGCAGCCGTCCTGCGCTCTCAAAATTTTTTTCGCAGTTTCACATGCCCATCTTCAAACGACGATTCCCAAGCAACTAAAAGAGTCTAACTATCGCAATCACTTTCAGAATCTGCGGAATATATTCTAGTTTCATAATAACATCACCGGGAATTTTGCACGGTGAAACTTTAGGCCCGGGGGGCGTTTTTACGCGGACTTTCGGCAGCCGTCCTGCGCTCTCAAAATTTTTTTCGCAGTTTCACATGCCCATCTTTAAACGACGATTCCCAAGCAACTAAAAGAGTCTAACTATCGCAATCACTTTCAGAATCTGCGGAATATATTCTAGTTTCATAATAACATCACCGGGAATTTTGCACGGTGAAACTTTTGGCCCGGGGGGCGTTTTTACGCAGACTTTCGGCAGCCGTCCTGCGCTCTCAAAATTTTTTTCGCAGTTTCACATGCCCATCTTCAAACGACGATTCCCAAGCAACTAAAAGAGTCTAACTATCGCAATCACTTTCAGAATCTGCGGAATATATTCTAGTTTCATAATAACACCACCGGGAATTTTGCACGGTGAAACTTTTGGCCCGGGGGGCGTTTTTACGCAGACTTTCGGCAGCCGTCCTGCGCTCTCAAAATTTTTTTCGCAGTTTCACATGCCCATCTTCAAACGACGATTCCCAAGCAACTAAAAGAGTCTAACTATCGCAATCACTTTCAGAATCTGCGGAATATATTCTAGTTTCATAATAACATCACCGGGAATTTTGCACGGTGAAACTTTAGGCCCGGGGGGCGTTTTTACGCGGACTTTCGGCAGCCGTCCTGCGCTCTCAAAATTTTTTTCGCAGTTTCACATGCCCATCTTCAAACGACGATTCCCAAGCAACTAAAAGAGTCTAACTATCGCAATCACTTTCAGAATCTGCGGAATATATTCTAGTTTCATAATAACATCACCGGGAATTTTGCACGGTGAAACTTTAGGCCCGGGGGGCGTTTTTACGCGGACTTTCGGCAGCCGTCCTGCGCTCTCAAAATTTTTTTCGCAGTTTCACATGCCCATCTTTAAACGACGATTCCCAAGCAACTAAAAGAGTCTAACTATCGCAATCACTTTCAGAATCTGCGGAATATATTCTAGTTTCATAATAACATCACCGGGAATTTTGCACGGTGAAACTTTTGGCCCGGGGGGCGTTTTTACGCAGACTTTCGGCAGCCGTCCTGCGCTCTCAAAATTTTTTTCGCAGTTTCACATGCCCATCTTCAAACGACGATTCCCAAGCAACTAAAAGAGTCTAACTATCGCAATCACTTTCAGAATCTGCGGAATATATTCTAGTTTCATAATAACACCACCGGGAATTTTGCACGGTGAAACTTTTGGCCCGGGGGGCGTTTTTACGCAGACTTTCGGCAGCCGTCCTGCGCTCTCAAAATTTTTTTCGCAGTTTCACATGCCCATCTTCAAACGACGATTCCCAAGCAACTAAAAGAGTCTAACTATCGCAATCACTTTCAGAATCTGCGGAATATATTCTAGTTTCATAATAACATCACCGGGAATTTTGCACGGTGAAACTTTAGGCCCGGGGGGCGTTTTTACGCGGACTTTCGGCAGCCGTCCTGCGCTCTCAAAATTTTTTTCGCAGTTTCACATGCCCATCTTCAAACGACGATTCCCAAGCAACTAAAAGAGTCTAACTATCGCAATCACTTTCAGAATCTGCGGAATATATTCTAGTTTCATAATAACATCACCGGGAATTTTGCACGGTGAAACTTTAGGCCCGGGGGGCGTTTTTACGCGGACTTTCGGCAGCCGTCCTGCGCTCTCAAAATTTTTTTCGCAGTTTCACATGCCCATCTTTAAACGACGATTCCCAAGCAACTAAAAGAGTCTAACTATCGCAATCACTTTCAGAATCTGCGGAATATATTCTAGTTTCATAATAACATCACCGGGAATTTTGCACGGTGAAACTTTTGGCCCGGGGGGCGTTTTTACGCTGACTTTCGGCAGCCGTCCTGCGCTCTCAAAATTTTTTTCGCAGTTTCACATGCCCATCTTCAAACGACGATTCCCAAGCAACTAAAAGAGTCTAACTATCGCAATCACTTTCAGAATCTGCGGAATATATTCTAGTTTCATAATAACACCACCGGGAATTTTGCACGGTGAAACTTTTGGCCCGGGGGGCGTTTTTACGCAGACTTTCGGCAGCCGTCCTGCGCTCTCAAAATTTTTTTCGCAGTTTCACATGCCCATCTTCAAACGACGATTCCCAAGCAACTAAAAGAGTCTAACTATCGCAATCACTTTCAGAATCTGCGGAATATATTCTAGTTTCATAATAACATCACCGGGAATTTTGCACGGTGAAACTTTAGGCCCGGGGGGCGTTTTTACGCGGACTTTCGGCAGCCGTCCTGCGCTCTCAAAATTTTTTTCGCAGTTTCACATGCCCATCTTCAAACGACGATTCCCAAGCAACTAAAAGAGTCTAACTATCGCAATCACTTTCAGAATCTGCGGAATATATTCTAGTTTCATAATAACATCACCGGGAATTTTGCACGGTGAAACTTTAGGCCCGGGGGGCGTTTTTACGCGGACTTTCGGCAGCCGTCCTGCGCTCTCAAAATTTTTTTCGCAGTTTCACATGCCCACCTTCAAACGACGATTCCCAAGCAACTAAAAGAGTCTAACTATCGCAATCACTTTCAGAATCTGCGGAATATATTCTAGTTTCATAATAACATCACCGGGAATTTTGCACGGTGAAACTTTTGGCCCGGGGGGCGTTTTTACGCAGACTTTCGGCAGCCGTCCTGCGCTCTCAAAATTTTTTTCGCAGTTTCACATGCCCATCTTCAAACGACGATTCCCAAGCAACTAAAAGAGTCTAACTATCGCAATCACTTTCAGAATCTGCGGAATATATTCTAGTTTCATAATAACACCACCGGGAATTTTGCACGGTGAAACTTTTGGCCCGGGGGGCGTTTTTACGCAGACTTTCGGCAGCCGTCCTGCGCTCTCAAAATTTTTTTCGCAGTTTCACATGCCCATCTTCAAACGACGATTCCCAAGCAACTAAAAGAGTCTAACTATCGCAATCACTTTCAGAATCTGCGGAATATATTCTAGTTTCATAATAACATCACCGGGAATTTTGCACGGTGAAACTTTAGGCCCGGGGGGCGTTTTTACGCGGACTTTCGGCAGCCGTCCTGCGCTCTCAAAATTTTTTTCGCAGTTTCACATGCCCATCTTCAAACGACGATTCCCAAGCAACTAAAAGAGTCTAACTATCGCAATCACTTTCAGAATCTGCGGAATATATTCTAGTTTCATAATAACATCACCGGGAATTTTGCACGGTGAAACTTTAGGCCCGGGGGGCGTTTTTACGCGGACTTTCGGCAGCCGTCCTGCGCTCTCAAAATTTTTTTCGCAGTTTCACATGCCCATCTTTAAACGACGATTCCCAAGCAACTAAAAGAGTCTAACTATCGCAATCACTTTCAGAATCTGCGGAATATATTCTAGTTTCATAATAACATCACCGGGAATTTTGCACGGTGAAACTTTTGGCCCGGGGGGCGTTTTTACGCAGACTTTCGGCAGCCGTCCTGCGCTCTCAAAATTTTTTTCGCAGTTTCACATGCCCATCTTCAAACGACGATTCCCAAGCAACTAAAAGAGTCTAACTATCGCAATCACTTTCAGAATCTGCGGAATATATTCTAGTTTCATAATAACACCACCGGGAATTTTGCACGGTGAAACTTTTGGCCCGGGGGGCGTTTTTACGCAGACTTTCGGCAGCCGTCCTGCGCTCTCAAAATTTTTTTCGCAGTTTCACATGCCCATCTTCAAACGACGATTCCCAAGCAACTAAAAGAGTCTAACTATCGCAATCACTTTCAGAATCTGCGGAATATATTCTAGTTTCATAATAACATCACCGGGAATTTTGCACGGTGAAACTTTAGGCCCGGGGGGCGTTTTTACGCGGACTTTCGGCAGCCGTCCTGCGCTCTCAAAATTTTTTTCGCAGTTTCACATGCCCATCTTCAAACGACGATTCCCAAGCAACTAAAAGAGTCTAACTATCGCAATCACTTTCAGAATCTGCGGAATATATTCTAGTTTCATAATAACATCACCGGGAATTTTGCACGGTGAAACTTTAGGCCCGGGGGGCGTTTTTACGCGGACTTTCGGCAGCCGTCCTGCGCTCTCAAAATTTTTTTCGCAGTTTCACATGCCCATCTTTAAACGACGATTCCCAAGCAACTAAAAGAGTCTAACTATCGCAATCACTTTCAGAATCTGCGGAATATATTCTAGTTTCATAATAACATCACCGGGAATTTTGCACGGTGAAACTTTTGGCCCGGGGGGCGTTTTTACGCAGACTTTCGGCAGCCGTCCTGCGCTCTCAAAATTTTTTTCGCAGTTTCACATGCCCATCTTCAAACGACGATTCCCAAGCAACTAAAAGAGTCTAACTATCGCAATCACTTTCAGAATCTGCGGAATATATTCTAGTTTCATAATAACACCACCGGGAATTTTGCACGGTGAAACTTTTGGCCCGGGGGGCGTTTTTACGCAGACTTTCGGCAGCCGTCCTGCGCTCTCAAAATTTTTTTCGCAGTTTCACATGCCCATCTTCAAACGACGATTCCCAAGCAACTAAAAGAGTCTAACTATCGCAATCACTTTCAGAATCTGCGGAATATATTCTAGTTTCATAATAACATCACCGGGAATTTTGCACGGTGAAACTTTAGGCCCGGGGGGCGTTTTTACGCGGACTTTCGGCAGCCGTCCTGCGCTCTCAAAATTTTTTTCGCAGTTTCACATGCCCATCTTCAAACGACGATTCCCAAGCAACTAAAAGAGTCTAACTATCGCAATCACTTTCAGAATCTGCGGAATATATTCTAGTTTCATAATAACATCACCGGGAATTTTGCACGGTGAAACTTTAGGCCCGGGGGGCGTTTTTACGCGGACTTTCGGCAGCCGTCCTGCGCTCTCAAAATTTTTTTCGCAGTTTCACATGCCCATCTTTAAACGACGATTCCCAAGCAACTAAAAGAGTCTAACTATCGCAATCACTTTCAGAATCTGCGGAATATATTCTAGTTTCATAATAACATCACCGGGAATTTTGCACGGTGAAACTTTTGGCCCGGGGGGCGTTTTTACGCAGACTTTCGGCAGCCGTCCTGCGCTCTCAAAATTTTTTTCGCAGTTTCACATGCCCATCTTCAAACGACGATTCCCAAGCAACTAAAAGAGTCTAACTATCGCAATCACTTTCAGAATCTGCGGAATATATTCTAGTTTCATAATAACACCACCGGGAATTTTGCACGGTGAAACTTTTGGCCCGGGGGGCGTTTTTACGCAGACTTTCGGCAGCCGTCCTGCGCTCTCAAAATTTTTTTCGCAGTTTCACATGCCCATCTTCAAACGACGATTCCCAAGCAACTAAAAGAGTCTAACTATCGCAATCACTTTCAGAATCTGCGGAATATATTCTAGTTTCATAATAACATCACCGGGAATTTTGCACGGTGAAACTTTAGGCCCGGGGGGCGTTTTTACGCGGACTTTCGGCAGCCGTCCTGCGCTCTCAAAATTTTTTTCGCAGTTTCACATGCCCATCTTCAAACGACGATTCCCAAGCAACTAAAAGAGTCTAACTATCGCAATCACTTTCAGAATCTGCGGAATATATTCTAGTTTCATAATAACATCACCGGGAATTTTGCACGGTGAAACTTTAGGCCCGGGGGGCGTTTTTACGCGGACTTTCGGCAGCCGTCCTGCGCTCTCAAAATTTTTTTCGCAGTTTCACATGCCCATCTTTAAACGACGATTCCCAAGCAACTAAAAGAGTCTAACTATCGCAATCACTTTCAGAATCTGCGGAATATATTCTAGTTTCATAATAACATCACCGGGAATTTTGCACGGTGAAACTTTTGGCCCGGGGGGCGTTTTTACGCAGACTTTCGGCAGCCGTCCTGCGCTCTCAAAATTTTTTTCGCAGTTTCACATGCCCATCTTCAAACGACGATTCCCAAGCAACTAAAAGAGTCTAACTATCGCAATCACTTTCAGAATCTGCGGAATATATTCTAGTTTCATAATAACACCACCGGGAATTTTGCACGGTGAAACTTTTGGCCCGGGGGGCGTTTTTACGCAGACTTTCGGCAGCCGTCCTGCGCTCTCAAAATTTTTTTCGCAGTTTCACATGCCCATCTTCAAACGACGATTCCCAAGCAACTAAAAGAGTCTAACTATCGCAATCACTTTCAGAATCTGCGGAATATATTCTAGTTTCATAATAACATCACCGGGAATTTTGCACGGTGAAACTTTAGGCCCGGGGGGCGTTTTTACGCGGACTTTCGGCAGCCGTCCTGCGCTCTCAAAATTTTTTTCGCAGTTTCACATGCCCATCTTCAAACGACGATTCCCAAGCAACTAAAAGAGTCTAACTATCGCAATCACTTTCAGAATCTGCGGAATATATTCTAGTTTCATAATAACATCACCGGGAATTTTGCACGGTGAAACTTTAGGCCCGGGGGGCGTTTTTACGCGGACTTTCGGCAGCCGTCCTGCGCTCTCAAAATTTTTTTCGCAGTTTCACATGCCCATCTTTAAACGACGATTCCCAAGCAACTAAAAGAGTCTAACTATCGCAATCACTTTCAGAATCTGCGGAATATATTCTAGTTTCATAATAACATCACCGGGAATTTTGCACGGTGAAACTTTTGGCCCGGGGGGCGTTTTTACGCAGACTTTCGGCAGCCGTCCTGCGCTCTCAAAATTTTTTTCGCAGTTTCACATGCCCATCTTCAAACGACGATTCCCAAGCAACTAAAAGAGTCTAACTATCGCAATCACTTTCAGAATCTGCGGAATATATTCTAGTTTCATAATAACACCACCGGGAATTTTGCACGGTGAAACTTTTGGCCCGGGGGGCGTTTTTACGCAGACTTTCGGCAGCCGTCCTGCGCTCTCAAAATTTTTTTCGCAGTTTCACATGCCCATCTTCAAACGACGATTCCCAAGCAACTAAAAGAGTCTAACTATCGCAATCACTTTCAGAATCTGCGGAATATATTCTAGTTTCATAATAACATCACCGGGAATTTTGCACGGTGAAACTTTAGGCCCGGGGGGCGTTTTTACGCGGACTTTCGGCAGCCGTCCTGCGCTCTCAAAATTTTTTTCGCAGTTTCACATGCCCATCTTCAAACGACGATTCCCAAGCAACTAAAAGAGTCTAACTATCGCAATCACTTTCAGAATCTGCGGAATATATTCTAGTTTCATAATAACATCACCGGGAATTTTGCACGGTGAAACTTTAGGCCCGGGGGGCGTTTTTACGCGGACTTTCGGCAGCCGTCCTGCGCTCTCAAAATTTTTTTCGCAGTTTCACATGCCCATCTTTAAACGACGATTCCCAAGCAACTAAAAGAGTCTAACTATCGCAATCACTTTCAGAATCTGCGGAATATATTCTAGTTTCATAATAACATCACCGGGAATTTTGCACGGTGAAACTTTTGGCCCGGGGGGCGTTTTTACGCAGACTTTCGGCAGCCGTCCTGCGCTCTCAAAATTTTTTTCGCAGTTTCACATGCCCATCTTCAAACGACGATTCCCAAGCAACTAAAAGAGTCTAACTATCGCAATCACTTTCAGAATCTGCGGAATATATTCTAGTTTCATAATAACATCACCGGGAATTTTGCACGGTGAAACTTTAGGCCCGGGGGGCGTTTTTACGCGGACTTTCGGCAGCCGTCCTGCGCTCTCAAAATTTTTTTCGCAGTTTCACATGCCCATCTTTAAACGACGATTCCCAAGCAACTAAAAGAGTCTAACTATCGCAATCACTTTCAGAATCTGCGGAATATATTCTAGTTTCATAATAACATCACCGGGAATTTTGCACGGTGAAACTTTTGGCCCGGGGGGCGTTTTTACGCAGACTTTCGGCAGCCGTCCTGCGCTCTCAAAATTTTTTTCGCAGTTTCACATGCCCATCTTCAAACGACGATTCCCAAGCAACTAAAAGAGTCTAACTATCGCAATCACTTTCAGAATCTGCGGAATATATTCTAGTTTCATAATAACACCACCGGGAATTTTGCACGGTGAAACTTTTGGCCCGGGGGGCGTTTTTACGCAGACTTTCGGCAGCCGTCCTGCGCTCTCAAAATTTTTTTCGCAGTTTCACATGCCCATCTTCAAACGACGATTCCCAAGCAACTAAAAGAGTCTAACTATCGCAATCACTTTCAGAATCTGCGGAATATATTCTAGTTTCATAATAACATCACCGGGAATTTTGCACGGTGAAACTTTAGGCCCGGGGGGCGTTTTTACGCGGACTTTCGGCAGCCGTCCTGCGCTCTCAAAATTTTTTTCGCAGTTTCACATGCCCATCTTCAAACGACGATTCCCAAGCAACTAAAAGAGTCTAACTATCGCAATCACTTTCAGAATCTGCGGAATATATTCTAGTTTCATAATAACATCACCGGGAATTTTGCACGGTGAAACTTTAGGCCCGGGGGGCGTTTTTACGCGGACTTTCGGCAGCCGTCCTGCGCTCTCAAAATTTTTTTCGCAGTTTCACATGCCCATCTTTAAACGACGATTCCCAAGCAACTAAAAGAGTCTAACTATCGCAATCACTTTCAGAATCTGCGGAATATATTCTAGTTTCATAATAACATCACCGGGAATTTTGCACGGTGAAACTTTTGGCCCGGGGGGCGTTTTTACGCAGACTTTCGGCAGCCGTCCTGCGCTCTCAAAATTTTTTTCGCAGTTTCACATGCCCATCTTCAAACGACGATTCCCAAGCAACTAAAAGAGTCTAACTATCGCAATCACTTTCAGAATCTGCGGAATATATTCTAGTTTCATAATAACACCACCGGGAATTTTGCACGGTGAAACTTTTGGCCCGGGGGGCGTTTTTACGCAGACTTTCGGCAGCCGTCCTGCGCTCTCAAAATTTTTTTCGCAGTTTCACATGCCCATCTTCAAACGACGATTCCCAAGCAACTAAAAGAGTCTAACTATCGCAATCACTTTCAGAATCTGCGGAATATATTCTAGTTTCATAATAACATCACCGGGAATTTTGCACGGTGAAACTTTAGGCCCGGGGGGCGTTTTTACGCGGACTTTCGGCAGCCGTCCTGCGCTCTCAAAATTTTTTTCGCAGTTTCACATGCCCATCTTCAAACGACGATTCCCAAGCAACTAAAAGAGTCTAACTATCGCAATCACTTTCAGAATCTGCGGAATATATTCTAGTTTCATAATAACATCACCGGGAATTTTGCACGGTGAAACTTTAGGCCCGGGGGGCGTTTTTACGCGGACTTTCGGCAGCCGTCCTGCGCTCTCAAAATTTTTTTCGCAGTTTCACATGCCCATCTTTAAACGACGATTCCCAAGCAACTAAAAGAGTCTAACTATCGCAATCACTTTCAGAATCTGCGGAATATATTCTAGTTTCATAATAACATCACCGGGAATTTTGCACGGTGAAACTTTTGGCCCGGGGGGCGTTTTTACGCAGACTTTCGGCAGCCGTCCTGCGCTCTCAAAATTTTTTTCGCAGTTTCACATGCCCATCTTCAAACGACGATTCCCAAGCAACTAAAAGAGTCTAACTATCGCAATCACTTTCAGAATCTGCGGAATATATTCTAGTTTCATAATAACACCACCGGGAATTTTGCACGGTGAAACTTTTGGCCCGGGGGGCGTTTTTACGCAGACTTTCGGCAGCCGTCCTGCGCTCTCAAAATTTTTTTCGCAGTTTCACATGCCCATCTTCAAACGACGATTCCCAAGCAACTAAAAGAGTCTAACTATCGCAATCACTTTCAGAATCTGCGGAATATATTCTAGTTTCATAATAACATCACCGGGAATTTTGCACGGTGAAACTTTAGGCCCGGGGGGCGTTTTTACGCGGACTTTCGGCAGCCGTCCTGCGCTCTCAAAATTTTTTTCGCAGTTTCACATGCCCATCTTCAAACGACGATTCCCAAGCAACTAAAAGAGTCTAACTATCGCAATCACTTTCAGAATCTGCGGAATATATTCTAGTTTCATAATAACATCACCGGGAATTTTGCACGGTGAAACTTTAGGCCCGGGGGGCGTTTTTACGCGGACTTTCGGCAGCCGTCCTGCGCTCTCAAAATTTTTTTCGCAGTTTCACATGCCCATCTTTAAACGACGATTCCCAAGCAACTAAAAGAGTCTAACTATCGCAATCACTTTCAGAATCTGCGGAATATATTCTAGTTTCATAATAACATCACCGGGAATTTTGCACGGTGAAACTTTTGGCCCGGGGGGCGTTTTTACGCAGACTTTCGGCAGCCGTCCTGCGCTCTCAAAATTTTTTTCGCAGTTTCACATGCCCATCTTCAAACGACGATTCCCAAGCAACTAAAAGAGTCTAACTATCGCAATCACTTTCAGAATCTGCGGAATATATTCTAGTTTCATAATAACACCACCGGGAATTTTGCACGGTGAAACTTTTGGCCCGGGGGGCGTTTTTACGCAGACTTTCGGCAGCCGTCCTGCGCTCTCAAAATTTTTTTCGCAGTTTCACATGCCCATCTTCAAACGACGATTCCCAAGCAACTAAAAGAGTCTAACTATCGCAATCACTTTCAGAATCTGCGGAATATATTCTAGTTTCATAATAACATCACCGGGAATTTTGCACGGTGAAACTTTAGGCCCGGGGGGCGTTTTTACGCGGACTTTCGGCAGCCGTCCTGCGCTCTCAAAATTTTTTTCGCAGTTTCACATGCCCATCTTCAAACGACGATTCCCAAGCAACTAAAAGAGTCTAACTATCGCAATCACTTTCAGAATCTGCGGAATATATTCTAGTTTCATAATAACATCACCGGGAATTTTGCACGGTGAAACTTTAGGCCCGGGGGGCGTTTTTACGCGGACTTTCGGCAGCCGTCCTGCGCTCTCAAAATTTTTTTCGCAGTTTCACATGCCCATCTTCAAACGACGATTCCCAAGCAACTAAAAGAGTCTAACTATCGCAATCACTTTCAGAATCTGCGGAATATATTCTAGTTTCATAATAACATCACCGGGAATTTTGCACGGTGAAACTTTTGGCCCGGGGGGCGTTTTTACGCAGACTTTCGGCAGCCGTCCTGCGCTCTCAAAATTTTTTTCGCAGTTTCACATGCCCATCTTCAAACGACGATTCCCAAGCAACTAAAAGAGTCTAACTATCGCAATCACTTTCAGAATCTGCGGAATATATTCTAGTTTCATAATAACACCACCGGGAATTTTGCACGGTGAAACTTTTGGCCCGGGGGGCGTTTTTACGCAGACTTTCGGCAGCCGTCCTGCGCTCTCAAAATTTTTTTCGCAGTTTCACATGCCCATCTTCAAACGACGATTCCCAAGCAACTAAAAGAGTCTAACTATCGCAATCACTTTCAGAATCTGCGGAATATATTCTAGTTTCATAATAACATCACCGGGAATTTTGCACGGTGAAACTTTAGGCCCGGGGGGCGTTTTTACGCGGACTTTCGGCAGCCGTCCTGCGCTCTCAAAATTTTTTTCGCAGTTTCACATGCCCATCTTCAAACGACGATTCCCAAGCAACTAAAAGAGTCTAACTATCGCAATCACTTTCAGAATCTGCGGAATATATTCTAGTTTCATAATAACATCACCGGGAATTTTGCACGGTGAAACTTTAGGCCCGGGGGGCGTTTTTACGCGGACTTTCGGCAGCCGTCCTGCGCTCTCAAAATTTTTTTCGCAGTTTCACATGCCCATCTTTAAACGACGATTCCCAAGCAACTAAAAGAGTCTAACTATCGCAATCACTTTCAGAATCTGCGGAATATATTCTAGTTTCATAATAACATCACCGGGAATTTTGCACGGTGAAACTTTTGGCCCGGGGGGCGTTTTTACGCAGACTTTCGGCAGCCGTCCTGCGCTCTCAAAATTTTTTTCGCAGTTTCACATGCCCATCTTCAAACGACGATTCCCAAGCAACTAAAAGAGTCTAACTATCGCAATCACTTTCAGAATCTGCGGAATATATTCTAGTTTCATAATAACACCACCGGGAATTTTGCACGGTGAAACTTTTGGCCCGGGGGGCGTTTTTACGCAGACTTTCGGCAGCCGTCCTGCGCTCTCAAAATTTTTTTCGCAGTTTCACATGCCCATCTTCAAACGACGATTCCCAAGCAACTAAAAGAGTCTAACTATCGCAATCACTTTCAGAATCTGCGGAATATATTCTAGTTTCATAATAACATCACCGGGAATTTTGCACGGTGAAACTTTAGGCCCGGGGGGCGTTTTTACGCGGACTTTCGGCAGCCGTCCTGCGCTCTCAAAATTTTTTTCGCAGTTTCACATGCCCATCTTCAAACGACGATTCCCAAGCAACTAAAAGAGTCTAACTATCGCAATCACTTTCAGAATCTGCGGAATATATTCTAGTTTCATAATAACATCACCGGGAATTTTGCACGGTGAAACTTTAGGCCCGGGGGGCGTTTTTACGCGGACTTTCGGCAGCCGTCCTGCGCTCTCAAAATTTTTTTCGCAGTTTCACATGCCCATCTTTAAACGACGATTCCCAAGCAACTAAAAGAGTCTAACTATCGCAATCACTTTCAGAATCTGCGGAATATATTCTAGTTTCATAATAACATCACCGGGAATTTTGCACGGTGAAACTTTTGGCCCGGGGGGCGTTTTTACGCAGACTTTCGGCAGCCGTCCTGCGCTCTCAAAATTTTTTTCGCAGTTTCACATGCCCATCTTCAAACGACGATTCCCAAGCAACTAAAAGAGTCTAACTATCGCAATCACTTTCAGAATCTGCGGAATATATTCTAGTTTCATAATAACACCACCGGGAATTTTGCACGGTGAAACTTTTGGCCCGGGGGGCGTTTTTACGCAGACTTTCGGCAGCCGTCCTGCGCTCTCAAAAATTTTTTTCGCAGTTTCACATGCCCATCTTCAAACGACGATTCCCAAGCAACTAAAAGAGTCTAACTATCGCAATCACTTTCAGAATCTGCGGAATATATTCTAGTTTCATAATAACATCACCGGGAATTTTGCACGGTGAAACTTTAGGCCCGGGGGGCGTTTTTACGCGGACTTTCGGCAGCCGTCCTGCGCTCTCAAAATTTTTTTCGCAGTTTCACATGCCCATCTTCAAACGACGATTCCCAAGCAACTAAAAGAGTCTAACTATCGCAATCACTTTCAGAATCTGCGGAATATATTCTAGTTTCATAATAACATCACCGGGAATTTTGCACGGTGAAACTTTAGGCCCGGGGGGCGTTTTTACGCGACTTTCGGCAGCCGTCCTGCGCTCTCAAAATTTTTTTCGCAGTTTCACATGCCCATCTTTAAACGACGATTCCCAAGCAACTAAAAGAGTCTAACTATCGCAATCACTTTCAGAATCTGCGGAATATATTCTAGTTTCATAATAACATCACCGGGAATTTTGCACGGTGAAACTTTTGGCCCGGGGGGCGTTTTTACGCAGACTTTCGGCAGCCGTCCTGCGCTCTCAAAATTTTTTTCGCAGTTTCACATGCCCATCTTCAAACGACGATTCCCAAGCAACTAAAAGAGTCTAACTATCGCAATCACTTTCAGAATCTGCGGAATATATTCTAGTTTCATAATAACACCACCGGGAATTTTGCACGGTGAAACTTTTGGCCCGGGGGGCGTTTTTACGCAGACTTTCGGCAGCCGTCCTGCGCTCTCAAAATTTTTTTCGCAGTTTCACATGCCCATCTTCAAACGACGATTCCCAAGCAACTAAAAGAGTCTAACTATCGCAATCACTTTCAGAATCTGCGGAATATATTCTAGTTTCATAATAACATCACCGGGAATTTTGCACGGTGAAACTTTAGGCCCGGGGGGCGTTTTTACGCGGACTTTCGGCAGCCGTCCTGCGCTCTCAAAATTTTTTTCGCAGTTTCACATGCCCATCTTCAAACGACGATTCCCAAGCAACTAAAAGAGTCTAACTATCGCAATCACTTTCAGAATCTGCGGAATATATTCTAGTTTCATAATAACATCACCGGGAATTTTGCACGGTGAAACTTTAGGCCCGGGGGGCGTTTTTACGCGGACTTTCGGCAGCCGTCCTGCGCTCTCAAAATTTTTTTCGCAGTTTCACATGCCCATCTTTAAACGACGATTCCCAAGCAACTAAAAGAGTCTAACTATCGCAATCACTTTCAGAATCTGCGGAATATATTCTAGTTTCATAATAACATCACCGGGAATTTTGCACGGTGAAACTTTTGGCCCGGGGGGCGTTTTTACGCAGACTTTCGGCAGCCGTCCTGCGCTCTCAAAATTTTTTTCGCAGTTTCACATGCCCATCTTCAAACGACGATTCCCAAGCAACTAAAAGAGTCTAACTATCGCAATCACTTTCAGAATCTGCGGAATATATTCTAGTTTCATAATAACACCACCGGGAATTTTGCACGGTGAAACTTTTGGCCCGGGGGGCGTTTTTACGCAGACTTTCGGCAGCCGTCCTGCGCTCTCAAAATTTTTTTCGCAGTTTCACATGCCCATCTTCAAACGACGATTCCCAAGCAACTAAAAGAGTCTAACTATCGCAATCACTTTCAGAATCTGCGGAATATATTCTAGTTTCATAATAACATCACCGGGAATTTTGCACGGTGAAACTTTAGGCCCGGGGGGCGTTTTTACGCGGACTTTCGGCAGCCGTCCTGCGCTCTCAAAATTTTTTTCGCAGTTTCACATGCCCATCTTCAAACGACGATTCCCAAGCAACTAAAAGAGTCTAACTATCGCAATCACTTTCAGAATCTGCGGAATATATTCTAGTTTCATAATAACATCACCGGGAATTTTGCACGGTGAAACTTTAGGCCCGGGGGGCGTTTTTACGCGGACTTTCGGCAGCCGTCCTGCGCTCTCAAAATTTTTTTCGCAGTTTCACATGCCCATCTTCAAACGACGATTCCCAAGCAACTAAAAGAGTCTAACTATCGCAATCACTTTCAGAATCTGCGGAATATATTCTAGTTTCATAATAACATCACCGGGAATTTTGCACGGTGAAACTTTTGGCCCGGGGGGCGTTTTTACGCAGACTTTCGGCAGCCGTCCTGCGCTCTCAAAATTTTTTTCGCAGTTTCACATGCCCATCTTCAAACGACGATTCCCAAGCAACTAAAAGAGTCTAACTATCGCAATCACTTTCAGAATCTGCGGAATATATTCTAGTTTCATAATAACACCACCGGGAATTTTGCACGGTGAAACTTTTGGCCCGGGGGGCGTTTTTACGCAGACTTTCGGCAGCCGTCCTGCGCTCTCAAAATTTTTTTCGCAGTTTCACATGCCCATCTTCAAACGACGATTCCCAAGCAACTAAAAGAGTCTAACTATCGCAATCACTTTCAGAATCTGCGGAATATATTCTAGTTTCATAATAACATCACCGGGAATTTTGCACGGTGAAACTTTAGGCCCGGGGGGCGTTTTTACGCGGACTTTCGGCAGCCGTCCTGCGCTCTCAAAATTTTTTTCGCAGTTTCACATGCCCATCTTCAAACGACGATTCCCAAGCAACTAAAAGAGTCTAACTATCGCAATCACTTTCAGAATCTGCGGAATATATTCTAGTTTCATAATAACATCACCGGGAATTTTGCACGGTGAAACTTTAGGCCCGGGGGGCGTTTTTACGCGGACTTTCGGCAGCCGTCCTGCGCTCTCAAAATTTTTTTCGCAGTTTCACATGCCCATCTTCAAACGACGATTCCCAAGCAACTAAAAGAGTCTAACTATCGCAATCACTTTCAGAATCTGCGGAATATATTCTAGTTTCATAATAACATCACCGGGAATTTTGCACGGTGAAACTTTAGGCCCGGGGGGCGTTTTTACGCGGACTTTCGGCAGCCGTCCTGCGCTCTCAAAATTTTTTTCGCAGTTTCACATGCCCATCTTTAAACGACGATTCCCAAGCAACTAAAAGAGTCTAACTATCGCAATCACTTTCAGAATCTGCGGAATATATTCTAGTTTCATAATAACATCACCGGGAATTTTGCACGGTGAAACTTTTGGCCCGGGGGGCGTTTTTACGCAGACTTTCGGCAGCCGTCCTGCGCTCTCAAAATTTTTTTCGCAGTTTCACATGCCCATCTTCAAACGACGATTCCCAAGCAACTAAAAGAGTCTAACTATCGCAATCACTTTCAGAATCTGCGGAATATATTCTAGTTTCATAATAACACCACCGGGAATTTTGCACGGTGAAACTTTTGGCCCGGGGGGCGTTTTTACGCAGACTTTCGGCAGCCGTCCTGCGCTCTCAAAATTTTTTTCGCAGTTTCACATGCCCATCTTCAAACGACGATTCCCAAGCAACTAAAAGAGTCTAACTATCGCAATCACTTTCAGAATCTGCGGAATATATTCTAGTTTCATAATAACATCACCGGGAATTTTGCACGGTGAAACTTTAGGCCCCGGGGGGCGTTTTTACGCGGACTTTCGGCAGCCGTCCTGCGCTCTCCAAAATTTTTTTCGCAGTT
>CAWVNO010002540.1:0-142877 GCA_963930645.1 Salticus scenicus | reverse complement strand
CAAAGCGGGCAAAGCTTGCTATTTTCTCTATAAATAAATGGCTAAGAGATTTTTGACTCTGTCTGTGTGTTCATGCAAGTTGCCACCAGATTTTCATACTTTAGTTAATTTTAAAAAATCTAATAGTCCGATCGATAAGTTAATTAAACCGACGGATTCAGAAAAAATGCCCCTCTTATTTGTAACGAAACTTTGATTAGATTTTTTTTTAATTAATTAAAACGTGAAAATAATAACCTGGTAAAAGCTATTAAAATGGACATTTAAATTTTTAATTGTTGCCAAAAAAATTTATTATTATTTATTTATTTATTTATTTCAACATAAAATGAAATATGCTTTCATGCAAAAAAAAAAAAAAAAAAAATTAAATAAATTTGCTCTTGCACATGGAGTAAAAATATATATATATATATTACCTCAATTTTAGATTTTTTTCCCTTTTGTTTAAATAGTATGTTTTTGGCACGGATGAATGGCGCTTGGCATAAAAGCTAATTCAGCATTAAATTAAAGAGCATTACTTATTGATAATCCTGGGTAATTTTTAAATTTTGATGCTGAAATAGATCGGACATTTTTCGCCAAGGACTCCACTTTCGTAAAAGCCACTTTAAGCCAAGCCCAGTGGTAGAAAGTTTTGAAGCTATCTGCGACAGGCTCTTAAAATTTCATAATCTGTCTGCAAAATTTGCATGTAATCAGGAGTAAAAATGGTTTACACTCAAAAAGCCTGAAAGCTGATGGGGGGGGGGACTTAACATCAGTGGTGATATCGCGCAACAATACACGAATACAATTTTACTATTATAAACAATTGTATTCATTCAATTAAATATTTTATAGCAATGTTTGACACAAATTGTTATCCGAAAGTTGCAGACGAATTTTTTTTCTCAGTGCAGACAAAAACTGTCCACAAGCCGTTTTTCTGTGTCCGTGACTGTGTTTCTGCCACTGGGAAGCCAAGTAGCGCATAAAAAATATAAATAAATTATTAAATATTGAACAACAGAAAAGAAACAAAAAAAAAAAAAAAAAAATTCAAAAGTCGCCAAGGGTCATGATCAGGTTTACATATTTCATTATTTATTTTCCTATATACCAACTACTATTAACTAACTCAACTACTATTATAACCACAAAAATTGTCTCATGCGATAGACGTAACCAATCATAGCACACTGTAATATTATATTTGGTGTGAAATTGTTGTCATTTTATAGTTGATCGAATAAATCAAATAAATATAGAAAATAAAGTGAAAGAAAATATTAATTACACCACGTACAGTGTTGTTCATATGTAACCGGGATTCAAATATAAAATGGCTACTTCAATTTTTTCGATACTGTCCGTTTCGAAACTGTCATCTGATAAGCACCCAAATGGAAGCCCACTGGTAAGCTATTGTCACAGGCAATAGGGACAGACACCCGAGAAAGAGTGGGTCGCTGCCGAAGGCAGCGGGAAACCAAAGCGGGCTTTAAAGCAATTTCATGTCTTTAAATTTTATTTTTGTTTGTAAAACGATATAGAAAAAGAGTTTTCTTTAAATATAGTGACCAGCGAAGCGAGAAAAGCCTTTGTTGATTCACTACCTTCATTGATTTCATCAATTAAAAAATGGTTTCGTTAAGAAACTTCGATCTATTGGCACGCAGGCAGCATCAGGCCGAATTTTGTACATATCGAGTTTGATTTTGAAATTTTTCTCACATTCGGAAATCGGTACGTTCCCGAACAGGTGCTTTGCTAGTAGTCGATAAAGATTTATAGCATTTTCTTTCTAATTGGATGTTATAGTTTCATAATTTTTAGTAAAATTATTAAAAATTGTATTGAAGATGATTTTTCTTGTTTTCTATGTTTGTTTCTGATCAAACTGCTTTTTTTCCCAACATGTTTTGTTGATTATTTAGATCACTGAAAAGCTTGCTGTCTTATGTCGCCAATGGGCTATTATAACTGCGGTACAATGTTAACAATTTAAAAAAAAAAAAGCACCAAGTGGACCAACAGATTAATTTCCCCTTATAAATGTGAATTGCACTATTAGATTGCATGCTTGCAACATTATAAAAGAAGTGAAAGATTCATCATATTTCCGAAGACACTTTAGGCTCAGGAAATAGAAGCTCTTGTGAAAATATTAGTTTTTTTTTTCACTTGTATTTACAGTTGAACACATTTCTTTAGTTTTTATTAGACCTTTATACTGGAAGTGCTTAAGCAAATGAATGAAAAGTCACATTTTTCGGTTCATATTGGTATTTATATACGTTTATTCCTTTTTTACATTAAAGTAAACTTGTTAATTGCAGTTGCATTAGCCAAACTTCACAATACATTTCAGATTTTATAGATTCTGTTGTTTTAAAAAATGCGAGTTGGATCTTTTTTTTTTTTTTTTTTTTTACATTTTAAAGTAGTATTTATTATTTTTTTTTTATGGATGATCAAGTTTTCATTGGTATTTGGTGTTTTAAGATTAAAGGCAACTGAGTACTCGAGAATCCCAGGCCTGATCAAGTTTACATTATATAACTACATTTAAAGTTTAAATTGCAAAATTTTATAATGTGATAAACATGCTAAGAAAAAGATATAATATCTGCTGTCCTTAGTGAAAAAGAAGAGATCACAAATTTATTTAACAAACATACTTGATTCCTCTGAAAAATCCTGATTATTTTGATAAGGTATATTAAGGGAACAATCAGTAATATGAAACAATATTTTGCCCAATATATACCATGAAAATATACACATGTCATGTATGTTTTCGATTTCCAAGGACAACATATCAAATCTATGCTTATGTTATGCTAAAAACAAAGTATAAATGCATAAAGCAAAAATCACTACATTCTCTGGGACTTTTAAATTTTTCTTTTATTTTTGGTTTTATTCAATGATTGAAAAATTTTCTCCACACAGACAAATTTTTAAATGTTAATTTACAATTAATATTCACTCCACTACATACACAGCATCACTTCATAAGAATGTGATATTTCTTAATCAGGATACCATTTATTATATTTCATAAACCAAAGTACTTACTTACTTAAAACAATGAATTTTAAATACATTATAAAATAGATACATTCTAAAAAATTGAACACAATTTTATTTTTTGAATAAGACGCAATAAAACATATACGTGATGAAAAGTATCCGGTTTTAATTGAATCTTTTCAATGTAAACTTGATCCTCCATAAAATTTAGTAGTACTTTAAATTCCAACATAAAAACATTAGCATGCACATTTTATAGGAAATTACATTTTTTTCAAACGATAGTAATACATAAAACCAAATTAACATGCGAAGCATGAATCTGTTAAATCTGATATGCATTACGAAGTCACACTAGTACAACTGCACAATTAACAAGTGCTATTTAATCTAATGCAAAATACAAAAAAGAAACCTGTATAAATAATACCAACATAAACCGAAAAATGTGATTTAACCGCTCAAATACTTCTCAGTATAAAATAATTTAAACTAAAGAAAAGAATTCGTCTGAAAATACGATTTAAAAAACATACCATGCTTCTAACAACAGCTTCTGTTTCACGATTTAGGATGAAATATCTCCTGAAATTTGTTTAATCATCCATTTCTTTTATAATTTTCATATGATATCTTATTCTTGGAAGATAATTCCTTTTGTTTAAGCTATTTATTATTTGTGACTCTTCTTTTTGGAATCTTTTAAAATATACACAAAATATTGACGATATCCGCCATGTTTGTTATTGTTTGGTTGATTGAGTGAACTCCCCAAAGGCGTTCAGCAAATCTTCTCCCCACACAACTTCCCGGGTGAAATTCGTGACGTCATTTTTGAGGAGCCCGGGGAGAATGGGGAGCAACGCTGAACTTACCCCTAGTGATATGTTTCGCAATATTTATACTAAGGAGAGAGTATGTATTGAAAAACTATGACTGGAATTGCGGTGCGTCGTTCTTAAGTCTAATCTTAAATGTTAGGAACTTTCGTGGATGGGCGTGGTTAAGAACGATCTTAACTTGGTATTGCGCTGCCTCAAGCGTAAGTCCTCCGCGTGTCCTCGTAAGAGAAAGCCAGCAGCTAATGGGAGACGCAGAGCGAGCTATGTTGTGATTGCGCGCGCATCCAGTTACGATTCGACTTAACCCCTTCCGGTAAAATAACAAGTCTAGCTCGTCATTGGTTTTTCATGCCATATCGCCATATCGTCATGCTTACTGTTGAATATGATAATTAATTTAGTTTAAAATTTCTAGTGTACTGAATTTGGCAACACCTTTTTTACTTGTGGAAATATCACGAGTCTGCTACATTATAGAAAACTTGAGGTAAATCACATTGGCAACCCTAACGCAGACATATAGCAGGGTTATAAAAGATAGTGATGTATCTTTATTTGGTGTAAAAAGTAATCCGTATAGATTGCACAAAATCTTCAGTTGACCTGAACCTGATTGACTAGAAGAAACTGAGAGATAATAATACCGGTTTGTGCTGTAGTTTAAGTGATAACGATAAAGGTGGATAAAAGCAATTGTTCTCTTCTTGATCTATTGTAGTAGTCTCCAAAAATACACAAGATATGTTTATTTATCACTAGCCGCCTTCGGCGACCAGCTGGTTCGCGATCCCTGAAAAATCCGACTTTACGAAACTCCCGCTTGGTGGCGCCTACGGCGCCTTTTTCCCGTTTTAGGTCTAATAACAGCTTATTGATATATCGTGAAAATAGCTTATTGAAATCGCAGTAAATTCCCGCTCGGTAGCGCCTTCGGCGCCCTTTTCCCTTTTCAATATGTGAAACAGCCTGTTCGCTCACCATGTTATGATCTTTCAAATTTCTGACTTTAGCTAATTCCCGCTCGGTGGCGCCTGCGGCGCCTTATCCCCATTTTAGAACATACAACACCTTCCTCGCTCATTAGAATTTGAAATATTGAAATTTTAAAATATTATAGCGCCATCTGGCGGTACAAATTTCTGTGATATATTGTTCAATTCTAAACCAACAAAGCTTTCAAATGATGTATTGCTTACGAAATTATTTTAATTAGTAGCTGAGATACAAAAGAAAACCTAATCAGGACATCTTAAAACGTGTAAATCAGGTGAAATCTCGAATTCCACTTTCGATTTGATAATATAAAAGTATTTCAAAATGTCTTTCGAATGAAGTATTAAAATAATTTAATCATAATTAGAATTTGAAATACACGTAATGTTTTTTTTTTTTTTTTCGTTTTTTCTTTTATTCTGCGAAATTTCTTTCAGTAATCCGACTTATCCCTGGTTTTCTTCGAAACTTGCATAATTCCGGGCTATATAACGTTAAAATCCTTAGTACGGTATGCGAGCAGAAATTCGAATTCGAAACTCTGCAAAATATTAAAGAATGAAGGTGTTCTGGGTATTCCGTTGTTTTCTTCGAAACTCCCGTTCCTTTTCTACATCTTTGCCCCTTCGCTCTCCCTCCCCCTTTCCGCCAATAATAATAATTTTACACTCGAAAATATTCGCATTCGATTTACCTTGCCTTAAAATCTAAATATACCAACCAATTTCAAACGCAGTAACTCTTTTTTTTTTTAAATGTTTGCCCCTTTTCCCCCTTCCTCAAGCCCTCCCTAATAATCGTACTCTTTCAAAAATATTCACAATCGAATTATCGGGCATTAAAACGTAATACTACGAAATTTCAACAGCATATCTCAATTTTAAAATACTGCAAAGTATAAAAGAAAACTTAATCTTTTTCCAATAAATACGTCATTTTTTTATTTATTAATATATTTTCATGAAAATTGAACAGTGGCTTTATAATATGCTGTCTAGGTCAAATATTAATTCAAATGTAACGTGAATGAAAATTTGAAAAAGGTTGAAAATTGCAATTTTTATCCCCACTATGAAGCACGTGATATCTTAATTGGTTACATTCATTTCCTTTTTTATCGCAGACCGTTGTCTCCATGTGTTTCGTTTCCGATCGAGAGAGCTTAGAAAATCGTCTGCTAATAGAAAGTTTCTTTTTCTCGGTCATTTTTCCATCGACATGGGTCGACATTTTAATTAATATCTCCGCAACTAATTAAATTTTTTAAATTCTGTTTTCACTATCCCCTCGGGAAGGCTTCTGAGCACCCGTATGTCAAATTTTATACTTCTGCGTTCAGTAGGGGCTGAACGTATAGATGCTCAGACAGACAGAGAGACAGACAGACAGACAGACAGACAGACAGACATCTTCTTTTATTATTATAGATTTTTATTATTATTATTACTATTCCTGCAATTAAATATGAAGCTACTTTTTAAGAAATATTACATATTATTAATATATATATAACATATTGTTGCGTACTTGGGGGTTCGTAAGTTGTCTGGGAATGAAAGGCCAAACGTACAAAAATTCAGTAATTTATTCACAGAAAATTCCAGAAAAATGCAGGTCTATAAACCAAGTATCAGCTTCAATTCAAACAGTAAACACAGCTTAAACAACAGCTGTCAATAGCCAATCCACAGTACAAACTGCATAACAATAACACTTGAAGCAAGTCTCTCTCAAAGAGGCTTAAGAGCAATGCAAGCACTAGCGAAGCTGGCTGAGATCTGAACTGAACTGACTGCCTTGGCGAGGAAGCGCTCCTTATATGCTGTTCCATGGAACCCAGATTTTTCGAGAAAACTCTAGAAAGTGGTCAACCAATCAACTTACAGCTTCCATATTTGGTATATCCCATATAAGGATTTTCTCGCCAAGGTCGCCAAAAAAATCGCCAAGGTGGGAAAAAGTCGCCAAATTTGGCGCCAAATCCATTACTTGCATTACTGGGGCTTTTTAATGCGTTTTTAAGGGAAGATAAGGCTATTTCAACGCTAAAACGACTAGAAATGCACAAAATTAGCACTTTATCAACTTTCTAAGCCTCTTTGAAAGATTTTATACAAAAATAAACACAATTATTTACAATTTCGTAACACTGCCCCCTCCCAAGGACTGCACGTCCCGGGCAGTGCAACCCTTGGTCAAGAGGCGAAACTAAACAAATTTACACAATCTAAAACACAAAAACTAAGTTGCATATAACGATAAAATAGAAATACAAATCAAGTGAGAAATATTTACAAAATTCACAAATATGTTCAAGTGTTTATATACAAATATTTACAAAATTCACAAATATGTACAAATATTTATATACAAATATTTACATTACGCATGCGCAAATTTTACCAGTATTTACATTTTTAAATTTTAATATTACCGTTAATTGTGGTACTTGGCTAGCCTGTTATAGTGCACCACCTTCGGTTTTGATGAAGGTGTTTTAGTGATCCGCACCACTACATCATTCAGCCTTTTTAAGACTGTGTATGGTCCGTCCCAGTTGCACTGTAACTTGGGAGAGAGTCCTTTGCGTCGAAGAGGATTCCACAACCAGACCTTCTCTCCTTCCTGAAACTCATGTTGCGTAGCCTTTAGATGGTACCTTGTCTTCATTTTCTCCGATGGAATGTGAATTCGCTCCCGAGCAAAGTTGTGAACGTCCTCAAATCGTGCCTGGAGATCTTGGATGTACTCCTCGGGCGATGAAGGCGCATCGGGTGGACAACCAAACAGGAGATCACAAGGGAGACGAAGTTCACGTCCAAAGAGCATCTGGGCTGGAGTATAGCCGGTGGTTTCATGGACAGCACTTCGATAAGCCAGCAGGAACAATGGCAACTTCAAGTCCCAATCTTGCTGGTTCCTTGATACTAGATGGGAGAGGTTATTCAGGATGGTACGATTGAACCTCTCGACCATGCCGTCCGACTGGGGATGTAAGGGTGTAGTCCGGGTTTTGTCTATGCCGAGTAGTTGACACAGTCCTTTGAAAACATCAGAGGTAAAGTTCCTACCTTGGTCGATATGAAGTTGTAGGGGCGTGCCGTACCTTGACACCCATTGCTGCACTAGGACCTCTGCGACCGTGCATGCCTCTTGATTGGGAATAGGATATGCCTCAGGCCACTTGGTGAAATAGTCCATCACGACGAGAATGTATTTATTTCCACTGGAGGTCCGTGGCAAAGGACCCAAGATGTCGATTGCAATCCGTTCAAATGGTGCTCCCACGTTATACCGTTGCAGTCTTCCTCGACTTCGTTTCTGCGGGCCTTTACGTGCCGCACAAGCATCACAGGATTTACACCATTTCTCCACATCCTCCTTTGCCTTGCACCAGTAGAAGCGTTCCCGAACTTTCTGCAGAGTCTTCATTACCCCAAAATGGCCTCCGGTAGAGCTACTATGCAGTTGTTCTAAAACAGCTGGAATTTTTGATCTTGGCATTACAATCTGCCATCTGAAGCTTTTCCCATCATCAGATTCCCACTTTCTGTATAATACGCCGTTTCTGGTATGAAGAGGAGTCCCAAAGTGCCCAATAACTTTTCGTAATGGGACTAAATCTGGAAATGTCCTGCCAGGTAGGTCTGTTGCTGGTCGTCTCCTTGAGTTGTAATATTGGTTTTATGTCAGGATCTTCCAACTGGGCTTTTCTAAGTTCTTCGTCACTCCATGGATCGGGATCTTGTTCTGATGGTGTTGAGGTAGTAACTTGGCAGGCCACCGGATTTATCGGCAGGTATTTCTGTTCGGCTCTAGAGCAGTACTTGCAGCTTTCCGAGCAGGGCTTCCGTGAGAAGGCATCTGCATTACCATGTAGAGTCCCTTTACGATGACGTATCTCGAAGTCATATTCCTGCAGGCGTTGTATCCACCTGGCAATCTGTCCTTCCGGGTTCTTGAACTGGAGCAACCACGTTAAAGATGCATGGTCAGTCCGGAGCAGGAATCTTCTGCCATAGAGGTAATGATGGAAATGTTCTATGGCTTTTACGATGGCGAGTAGCTCTTTCCTGGTGGTACAGTAATTTCGCTCCGGTTTAGACAGGCATTTACTCCAATAGGCAATGACATGTTCTTGACCATCAATTTCCTGCGACAGAACAGCACCGACACTCTCATGGCTGGCATCTGTATCAAGTATGAACTGTCTGTCGGGCTGTGGATATGTCAAGATAGGCGATGATGTTAAGGCCTCTTTAAGTCGCTTGAACGCTTTTTCACATTCATCTGTCCACAGGAACTTCTGTTTGGCTTCCGTCAGCTTGTGCAGTGGTCTGGCAATATTTGAGAAACCCTTGACAAACTTCCTGTAGTAAGTGCATAACCCCAGGAAACTTCGTAGTTGGTGTACATTTTCAGGGCGACTCCAGTTCTCGACTGCAGAGATCTTCTCAGGATTAGTTCTCACACCTTCGGCAGAGATGATATGGCCGAGGTAGCTCACTTCACGACGGAACAAGTTACACTTGCCTGGATTCAATTTGAGGTTAGCCATTCTGAGTTTCTCCAACACCTTTCGGATGATTCGTAGATGGTCTTCAAAGGTGCGCCCCACAATGATAATATCATCCAAATACACCAGACAGGCTTCATAGGAAAGTCCTTTTAGCACGGTCTCCATCAGGCGTTCAAAGGTGGCAGGAGCATTACATAATCCGAACGGCATAACTTTAAATTGCCACAGTCCTTGTCCCGTGGTGAATGCAGTCTTCTCACGATCATCAGGATGTAATTCTACTTGCCAGTAACCGCTCTTCAGATCCAAAGTCGAGAACCATTTATTGCCAGCAAGTGTGTCTAATGTGTCCTCAATTCTGGGAAGAGGGTAACTGTCTTTCTTCGTGATGTCATTCAAACGACGATAATCCACACAAAATCTTGTTGAACCATCCTTTTTTCGCACCAGTACTATGGGAGAGGCCCAAGGACTCGTTGATGGCTCGATGACATCATTGTGCTGCATTTCGCTTAAAAGTTCAGTGACCTCTTCCTGTTTAGCAAAGGGAAGTCTTCTTGGATGTTGTTTGATTGGAGGATGATTTCCTGTATCAATTCTGTGCTGGGTGATGTTCGTTCTCCCGACGTCTTCAGGTGTTCGAGAGAAAAGGTCTTTAAATTCTTGGAGTAGCTTCTCCGCAGCACATCTCTGTTCCTTTCCTAACTCTGCATTCTTGAGTAATTCCGTTATTAATTGTTCAGAAGACTTGGATTCAGTTGATTGCGTGGGGCGGTTGATGCATGTTACAGGAGTGCAGGCTGCTAACACCTCATCCTTCTTCACTGTTCGGACCTTATCGCTGATGTTTGCGACTGTCACAGGAATAGTACTCTTTGAGAGATCAACTAGAGATGAAGCTACCAGAACTCCTCTTGGGCTATTGTCTGTATTCGGGTATTCAATCAGTCCATAGCGGAAGTATTGCTTTGTAGGTGGTGTTCCTGAAACTATTGTCTCTGTGTGTGGAGGGATTGAAATTTCAGACTTGGCTGTTATCTGGCAAATTATCTGAATGTCTTGATTTTCAGTGTTGAACACAGCGATGTCTTCCGAACTCGAATGCAGTTCATTATTCTTGAAGTCCAATTGAAAGTTAAATTTTCTCAGGAAATCAATTCCAATGATTAAAGGATCTCTTATATCTGCCACATATGCCATATGATGGTAACTGGCATTCCCAAAAGTGATAGTCAAGTTCATTTTCCCATATATTTTGATTTCGTCTCCGGTCACAGTCTGGAGTTTAACACAGGGCGGCGTCCAGTTGATCTTCTCTTTTAGTTCTTGAGCCAAATCCGTTCTAATGATGGTCACGTTGGCTCCTGTGTCCAGAATCATCCGGCAGGTGGCGTTGTTGACTTGGCCATAGACGTGAAGTCCATTATCGCCGCCACTCATCGATGAAACATGAAATACTGTAAATTGGGGGTCTTTAATTTTAGGCAACCTCCGCCCCGCGAGATGGCCTCCTCTTAGTTTCCCTGCAGTGATGGTGAAGACGGGTGATTTCCTATAGTTGGTCGTACAGGGCAGTTCCTCTTCACGTGACCATCCCCTCCACAGCCCCAGCACTTTATCTTCCGGTCCTTTATTTCCTTGTTATTCTCCAGGCTGCGCAATCTCTTTAAGATCTCTTCGATACTTCTCTTCATTTCATTTTCACCAGCAGGCGTATCGTTTAAAGAGACTGCTCTTATGGTATGGCGGTCTTTCCGGGAGGCTTGTTGGGCTGCCTCTATCCTAAGTGCATAGCCTAAAGCTGATTCTACGTCTCTGATGTTGGAGAGTCTCAGCGCTTTTTGAATTTCTGGATCCCGAACTGCATCGATAAAGTACTGAAGAGCTAAGTCGTTTCGAGTGTCAGCTTGACAGTCTGAGAATGCTAGGTGTGACAATCTCTGAATGTTCGCTGCCAGCTCTTGCAAACTTTCGCCCGTTTTCTGGTAACGGGACTTTAGCTGGAGGCGACTATAGTCCTTAGAACACTTCTCTCCGAACCGTAGCTCCAGTGCTCTAGTCAAGGCCTCGAAGTCGTTCCTTTCTTCTTTAGAAACATTCCTCAGTATCTCGGCTGCATCTCCCCGTAATGCTGCTGCTAAGTGGACCGACTTGGCGGTAGAGTCCCAGCCGTTAGCTTCAGCTACGATGGAAAACTGCGTCTTATATACATACCAGGAGGAACTGCCGTCGTAGGTAGATAGCGTAATAAATTCGTGATTCTGGCTTCTTCTCTCTTTCTTTTCAGTTTCCTGGGGCATGGACTCTAACTTTTCTTCCACTTTTCTCTCCAGATCTTCTTCTATTCTCTTTAATTTTCCTTCTATCTCTGAAAACCTTCCTTTCAGTTCCTGATCAAAATTTTCTTTAACTTTCTCCTCAAAATTCTCTTCTATCTTCATAAATCTCTCTTCAAAATTTCTTTCTACTTTCATAACTTTCTCTTCTATTCCATCCATTCTATTTTCCATCACCGTTAATTTACCCTCTATTGATTCTTTCGCCGTTGAAAGCTCTCTCTTCATCTCATCTTGATTAGATTTAATTTCTTCGGTCAAACTGGCTTCCATCTTTTCCTGAACTGCTTTCATTTCCTTCATTTCTTCAGTCAAGCCGTCTTTCATTTCTCTTTGCGATGTTTCCATTTTCTCTTGTGCTGCCTTCATTTCTTTCATCTCTTGACTCAGGCTATCTTTCATCTCTCTTTGTCCTTCCTTCATTTCATTCATCTGGGTAGCTAAGCTTTCTAGAAGTTTCTTCATCTGTTCCTCCATAGCTCTCGTTATAACCATTCACAGACAACCCCACTCCTGACACCAGAAATGTTGCGTACTTGGGGGTTCGTAAGTTGTCTGGGAATGAAAGGCCAAACGTACAAAAATTCAGTAATTTATTCACAGAAAATTCCAGAAAAATGCAGGTCTATAAACCAAGTATCAGCTTCAATTCAAACAGTAAACACAGCTTAAACAACAGCTGTCAATAGCCAATCCACAGTACAAACTGCATAACAATAACACTTGAAGCAAGTCTCTCTCAAAGAGGCTTAAGAGCAATGCAAGCACTAGCGAAGCTGGCTGAGATCTGAACTGAACTGACTGCCTTGGCGAGGAAGCGCTCCTTATATGCTGTTCCATGGAACCCAGATTTTTCGAGAAAACTCTAGAAAGTGGTCAACCAATCAACTTACAGCTTCCATATTTGGTATATCCCATATAAGGATTTTCTCGCCAAGGTCGCCAAAAAAATCGCCAAGGTGGGAAAAAGTCGCCAAATTTGGCGCCAAATCCATTACTTGCATTACTGGGGCTTTTTAATGCGTTTTTAAGGGAAGATAAGGCTATTTCAACGCTAAAACGACTAGAAATGCACAAAATTAGCACTTTATCACCTTTCTAAGCCTCTTTGAAAGATTTTATACAAAAATAAACACAATTATTTACAATTTCGTAACACTATATATATATATATATTATAAAAGAACACAAATAAGACTAATTTGACTTTTTCTTTTAATAAACTTTTTTTTTTCTTTTACTTTAAAAAAAGTTATAAACTTTTTTATGTTTTTCAGCTTACATTGGGGGTAAAGTAATTAATTCACAATAATTTACTAATTTCTTTTTAATTTTCTTATTTGTATTTTTACATTTATATAATTGAAACAAATCACCGTTTTAAACATATATTGGTTTGTGTTTAAATAATTATAGATTTGTTAAATAATAATATGCAGTACAAAGTGTTTTAAATGTAATTCTCAAATGGGGGAAATAAAAAAAAAAAAAAATTAAATTAAAGGGAGCATGCATATTTATTTATTTAATCATTTTTAACTGTTTACTAAAAGATCAACCTCAATTAATATACTGATATTTCTAACTCATTTCATGTTCTTGGATTAACAAAGAATATGTATTTATATATTTAAATTCTTTACCTCCCAACACACACACAATTATATGTGTGTGTGTTTATATATACTGTAAAATAAATATGATGCTCAATAACATATAATCCTAATTGCTGATTTTTATTTACTGTACTTTGAGGTAAAAGAAAAGAAAAAAAAAAAAAAAAAAAAAACAGCATTATTATTGTATTATTAGAACGTGAGGTCTATTTATTTCAATAGAAAAAGAAAATACCAAATGAACACAGTTTTTGTTTTTACTGAGGTTCTTGATTTTATTTTACTTTTTATCAAGTTAAATATATATATATATATATATATATATATTAAAAATAAAATTGAACAAAAACTTGTGAAAGGAACTTTGAGATTAATGGAATAACCGTTGCTAAGGAGCGCAATTTCATATTTTAAAGGAAAGAGTCAGTTATTTATTTTTGGCAGTGCAAATTCTCGAGAGGTTTTGCTATCGAAGTTGTTAGACGAGAAGTGACGAGTTCGATTCGCGGTCGTACTTATCGGTCTAGTCATTAGGAATTTCCCGTGGTTATCTTCAAAATCGCTGGATTTCGGACTGGGATTCCTTAGAAAGATTCCCCACGGATGATATTGGTAGACTCGCAAAAATATAAACCTTGTTGGCAAACTTGCTAAACTTTTTTTACATAAACTATTATGTATTTTCAAATCATAATAAACTGCAAAATTAAAAACCCAATTGGCAAAATTATATATATATATATATATATATATATATATATTTTTTTTTTTTTCAAGAAAAGGGAAAAAATTACATTTTTTAATTACGATAGACTTATTCATATTATAAAACTACTTGGCGAGCTTTTTTTAAAAATGAAAACTAGAATACATGTTTATGTATTATAAAAAAAAAAAAAAAAACTAGTTAGCATAGGTGGACTCTGCTGAGTTCCCCATTATATGTATGTTCTCATAAAATTCTAGTACAAAACATATTATATTCATGTTAAGAGAAATAAATTTGACCAATAGCTTGACACAGTGACAGAACAAAATGTCCGCCTAATAGGCTACCCACCGTTCAGTTCGATATATTTATCTTATTCTAATCTATTAATTTATTTGATTGGGGTCAATTTCGTAGTTTATTTTCATGCTACTATTTCAAATGCAATAATACCCAAAATGCTTATTTATATGGAATATCGCCCCATTTTACTATGTTGATAAAATCTTAAATTTAGAATAACTTACGAAATTTTCCTGTTAGAATATTTGTAGTCAATTATATTCAAACAGGTGTCATAAATGTTATTTTGAAGTTGTCTGACACTGGCGTAGCTAGACCGCATTTGTGGGGGGGGGGGGGGGGGGACTTTTTTTTTTTTTAATATCTCTTTTGTGAAACTGTTTGATATTTACAATATACGATTATTTCTACTCTCTTGTATATTCAATAAAATAAAGTATTGTATTCGTAAAAATTTTCGGTTTTCGACGGATTTACACGTTTTGACAGGTCCGGAACAATTTAACCATTTTTAGAAAATGTGTGTCTGTGCGTGGGACAAAAAGTTTTATGGCAACTGTATTTCAGGAACTATTGCACAGAATTTCATTTAAATTCATATGTAGGTACACCTTGACATAAATTAATGCCTATCAACTTTTGGTGCAGATCACTCGACAGGTGGTGCTGCTAGACTGCAATTTGTTCGATTTAAGGGAAGGCTATATCTCAAGGTCTGTTATATATATAACCGAACAAAACACAGAATATGAGAAGGTCTTTATGAAACATCAAACTAAATGAATTTTGGTGCAGATCCGCTGATAGATGGCGCTGCTGTACTGCAGTTTTCCTCGTTAACGGGAAGGCTATATAGCAGACTTTATTGCATATAATTGCACAAAACTTGGATTATAAAAAAAACATGAAACAGTTTGCTGATTGTATTCGGGTGCATATCGGCCGGCAGGTGACGCTGATATGCTGGAAATTACGCTCTTGAATAGGGAGGCTAAATTATAACTTCTATTGCATATTAATGCACCAAATTGGATATGCGTGATAACCATTATGAAAACTATCCTGACTTAATTTGGGAGCATATCAGCCAACAGGTGGCAGTGCTATTACTGACCTATGATTTTCCATATGACTACATCTTAGCATCTGTTGATTAAAAATGCGTAAACCTGCATACTTAAAATAGTTATTGTGAAAAGGTATAGTTGAACTTTTATGCATGTCAAAATGGTAAAAAGTTATTAAGTGACGTTCTTATAAAAAGAAAAAATATTGAAGAAAGTTTTGAGATGACTGCAATATACTAGTTTTTAAAGAAACACCTTTTTAGACAGCATTGGCAATTTTTTTGACACCAGAAATTTGGTCATCATTTTAAGAATCTTAAATCAGGGCCTGATTATTAATAGGCACCAGAAGCATGTGCTTCCACTTAAATTTTTGAAAAGGCCCCAAATTAAGCAAAAAAATGGGTCCCGAATTGTAAGCTTGTGGTCTAAAAGCATTATCTGATTATAAAACGTCACAGTCCTACCTGACTGCACAACTATCATTTCTAGATTATATAGGATCATCATATATCATCTAACGAATAAATAAATAAATAAATAATCTATATGAAGAATTAAATTCGATATATGTATAAATATTAAACAACATTATATTTTTCAAAAACTATGTGGGTTGGCACTTTCATATTGCATTCGTACACCTACTTTACTTCTCCTGATGAACAGTTATGTTCAATTATTTTGATTTGAAACAATTTTTGTGAGATTTTGCGATTTATAATATTGTTTACAAAGTTTGTATTCATTACATTTCTGTTTTATGCCCGTTCCGCATTACAGAAGATTTACTGTATGCATGCATATGAAATAAAAAATTAGTATGTTGTGTCCACACAATACTTTCTTCTATATATTATCTTATAAAAATTTAAGCAGCACCAAAATATTTATTAAATTATTATTTATTAAAATTACTTTCCATGATGAATGCAGACGATTTTTATATCAGAGAAGTAAAACATTAAATTCCGAATGAAAGTCAACTTGTGCTGACATCAAAAGAAAAGTTTTTTTTTTTTTTTTTTTTTTTTTTTTTTTTTTTTTTTCCATTCCATTAAATGAAAAATGCGACTATTTTGTTTCAAATTATCCCAAATCTATAGTTTGACTATTTGTTTTAAAAGTGTTGCCGATTTCTTTTGAATGTTACCCATATTAAAAATGTAGCAGCCCCTGGGGAGGGGGGGGGGGAATTCCCTCCAGAAGGAAAGCGATGTTATCGCGAACTTTTATCTAGTTTACTACTATTATCAATAATTAATATTACAATTCATTCATTAAAAATAACTCTCATTTTGTACATTATAGGAAATTTCGTCCTATACTGCCATCTTAAAAATTATAAGAAAATGAAATCATAGTGCGACCTCACCACGCACAGTTATTTGGTTTTTGTTTACATAGCTTTTTCAGCATTAAAATTCTGTATGCTTTCGTCAGTGACTCTGAAGAATTGTAAAAATTGGAGATGTTTCAGAAGAATAATATACACCTTTTAAATGTTTGAAGAAATATATGTTGTGCAGCTATGAAACTAGTTTGAAATTTTTCGGAAGGGGGGGGGCATATCTACGCCACTCTATGTCTGACACATTTATGATCCTCAAAATGGACGTTTATGCTCAATTTTACCCTATTCTGCCTTGTTAAGTAAATTGTAAATTCCAAATAACTTACGAAATTTTGAAAGTAAAAAAATTATAGTCAGGGATGTCTATGCCAGTATATTAAATGATATTTTAAAAGTGTTCTGACAACTTTACGGTGAAAATATCCCTCAAAGTCAGCGTGCATGCAAAATTTTGCCCTATTCCGCCATATTAAGTAAATAGTAAATTTCCAGTGACTTACGAAATTTTTAAATTGGAATTCCTAGTCAAGGATGTTTATACCAGCATCTTATATAATATTTTAAAAGTAGTCTGACAACTTTATTATGAAAATATCCCTCAGAAGGGACAATTATGCGAAATTTTGCCCTATTCTGCCATGTTAAGAAACTCAAATTTCGAATAATTTGAGAAAATTTCAAAGTAGCATGTTTTTAGTTAATGATGTTCATCTCGGGATTAAAACTGATATTTAAAAGTTTGTTCTTATAACTTTACGATAAAAATATTTCTTTTCATGCACGTTTAAGTGAAATTTTGCCCTATTCTCCCATGTTAAGAAAATCGTAAATTTCGAATAACTTTTGAAGATTTTTGATTAGCATGTTGCGAAAGAATAGGGTTCTTGCCAGTGTCATACCAAATACGTTAAACTTGTTCGATCTCTCTGCGATCATTTGTTCGTGAGATATCGTGTACACAGTCTAACATATTAAAACACTAACGGACTAACAAACTAACGGACACCATACAAATTTTGTCAATTTCGAATTTTTCACACCTGAAAACGTTTAAAAAAGTTAAAAAACCGAGGTCGAAAATTTTCACGATTACCTAAGTTCCCCATACCTATAGTATAATGGGGAACTAAAAAAGATATTTTGTCAAAGAACACAATATACTCAATTTGACTTATTTACTTTCTCTTACCCATGTATATGTGGCAGAGAAAGTACTGCTTTTCGGTTAAATTTTCGAAATTGGGTTTTTGTTATATTTACTCGTTTTATGGTCCCATGAATCCGAAAAACAGGTTTTCAGCGGTTGGTCTGTGTGTATATTATCATCATATATCAAGAAAAAAACAGCATCAGGAAGTCCAAACTCGGTATTCTAAATCTGTGTCATATAGAGATGCTACACTAAACTTTTCGTTCAGAAAAAAAAAAATAAATAAATAAAAATTATTCGTGTACAGGGAAACACAAAAAAAATTAAAATACATTACGTATATGGGAGAAATTGCAATTAAGTAGAGTTTAACATCTATAAGCTGCACCCAAATTAAATGAATATATATATATTTTATAGTCATAAAAGCATGTTTCATGTAGAATATGGTACGAAAATCATTACCCGTTCATTTACAAGGCTACACAAAAGAACTAGAATATTGTGCTATATGCTATTAATATAGGATTATATTTCAGTGCACAATGTGGTTTGTACATAACTTTTAGAAGATGTACAGGGCTACCAATAGTTAATCTAAAACATTCTCATTGTTGAATGCAATTAGTGGAAGTGCGTTACTATAATATTTTGTAATTGAAATTATTTATTTCAATAAATCGATTTGTCTTTTGCGTCACGCTATCCAAAACTGTGAGTAAAATTTATGTTAATGTTACTTTGTATCATAGTACCCAACTAAGTCAAAATGTGTGCAAAGAGATAGTGTGATGCAAAGAAAACATTTGCACAAATTTTACTTACCGTTTTGGATAGCGTGACGCAAAAGACAAATTGATTTATTGAAATAGATAATTTCAATTTATAATGCAAACTCAGTGAAAGTGTGATTATTTGACAGTATATATTTAAAAATTAAAAGCACTGTTTCAATGTGTAAATATACTTTATTAGACAAAACAAAGGTAATTTCAGTGGAATCTAAAAACAAATCTTTTAAAGTGACATTGAGGCGTCACTGGAATTTTGATATCATTCCTTTTAAAACTGTTATTTTGAAATTGAAATGCAAATGAAAAAGCATCAGAAAGTATATTTTATATATTTGTCTTATCTTGAAGTTAAAAATATGTTTGCATTGTAAATATAAATAAAAGAAAAAAAGAAAATGATCAAATAAGAAAATCTATGTATATTTTAACTAATAGCAAAGCGTCACTTAAAATTTGATATCATTATTTCTAAGACCCATATTTCAAATTCTTATAGCGATAAAGTAGCTGCGTCACAAACTTTTAACCCGTTAAGGGTTTTTGTACTGATTTTATAATAACAGAATTTGGAATCTAACAAAATAAACACAGCAAAATATAAAAGGTTATAAGAATAAAACCAAGTTAAACAAGATTTTAAAATTGTCATATGTTAACTCCATTTTCTCTACGAAGTGTCACTTGTTTTCTTCAGATAAACAGCCCTAATCCTTTGAGAAGCATATTGGTATTTCTAATTATCTTGGAAAAGAAATAGAAGGGAAAGAGATGGGAGGGAGAGCTGACACCTGACGCGGCGCTTAGACAAAAAAATTCCTTACATGAAGGGATTTTTACCAATATGATTTACCCCTGTGTTGCCAAATGTAGAGATTTGTCCCCACATATAGAGACTTTTAGCAGCTCTATTTGAATGCAGGTGACAGATTCTGAATTCGCAGGGATTTTTGGGGAGTAATTCCGTACGAAATTGCATGGGATTATGCATATATTATAATGCTTTTTTTTTTTTTTTTTTTTTTAACTTTGTTCAAGACTTTCTATACAGAAAATCTATTCTCACATGAAGCTAAACAAAAATATGTTTATTAAGACAACATAACTATTGCTTTCAGTTAAATAAACTATTTAAATACGCTAATAAGCAAGAATTAGACATATTATCAATTAAATACTGCTTTTCTTTTTTTCTCCTTATGAGAACAAGTTCACACATATGTTCTTTTAAATATTTATTTCTTTTCTAAATAATTCAATTTAAATTTTTAAATAAAAAAAGTCAACTTATTAAGAATAGTTATAAAATTAATTAATTCTTTTAACAAATTTATTTTAATTTAATTTATTCCAATAAAAAAAGAACATTTTATTCTGTAATATCCTCTGAAATCAATTCATTCTATTATAAAAGTCAATCTATATTTAATTTAATTTGTATTTTACTAAGGGACTTATTCGTTTGTAGATAGGTGCATTTCCCCCTTTTCAATAACGTTATGTTCAATATCTCATTTAATCATAGATAGAAAATAATTTATTTGTCTAAATTACTTTATAATATAAACAGAAGTTGCAAAATTTATTTCATTTCCTGTCATTTGTGCTATCATAATGACTTTGTTCAGTCTCATTGGCGTCAACTCGTTTCTTTTAATAATAATAATAAAATAAAAAAAGAACAGATAAATTCTTAATGATATATTGATGGCGCCAATAAAAAATAATTACTTTGGCGTAATTTATGTTGCCAAGCTTGGCTTTGTCTTTTGAATAACGGATTAAATTTTTGAATTAACCAATTAGAACATTCTTTTGGCGCTTTATTTGGCATTAGTAGTAGTGAGATAATGGGGTTTCACCCGCAGAGGATGTGGAGGATGTCGGATGCGTCGATGCGTTGATGCGCTTTGCGTCAGAGGATGCGCACATCGATCGCACCACCCTCAATCACTACTACCGTTTCAACAGATATAAGCTTGAAATTAACCTTCTATAGTACTAAACATAGGGTTTTAGGTATTGTATTATCTTATTATAAGTTTTTGTATAATACAAAATAATCATGTTTTCTCAAAACCTTCGTTTAAGTTTAGATAGAAAAGTTTGTAATATTAAAATTAAGTTGTGAAATTACTTTTCATACTTAAAATATACAATCTTTAGAAAAAATTGTAAAACAATTTTCCCTTTAATACATTCCTGTGTTTTTAATAACATAAATTTATAAAAAAAATTTCTTTTTTCTTTTTAATAAATTAATTTTTGTAATAATCATGCTTTTCTTAAAACTTGTATTTAGAATTAGTGTTAAAGCTAGTAATGTTTAAATTAAATCATCAAATTACTTTCTATTATATTTTCTTTTAATAAAACAATTTCCATTTTATTTTCTTCTTCACCTTTTTCTTTTATCCTATTAGTAAGATTCACAAACATTCTAAAAAATAACAATTCTGAAATAAAACAGACACGGTTTACAGTTAATTAAAAACTTTATTACAGCAATATTTTACATTATTTTCACATGTTGTTTCCCAAATTCTTTAAAAATGCTTGCACCGCATTATAATAATTAGTATACACATATAATTTATCAAATATAACGAAGTTTACAACATTCATTTTTTACAATATTTACAAGTATTCATCTAGTAAGTTGACATTACAATAATTAGTATATACAATTTAGTCAACAATAACGAAGTTTAAAATATAAAATCTTGAACAATTTTTACACTATTTACAAATATTATTATAAGTTTCAATGTACTAAGTTAACATTACAATAAATATATACATATAATTACAGCAGTTATAACGAAGTTTACAGTAGAGTTAATTACAATATAGTTTACAATATCTTCGGCAATTTTTACAATATTAAAACTTAAAGTTCTACATCTTCATCAATTTCACAGTGTTCATAAGCTAAACTTGTTATTCCATCATCTAGGATGAATCTTTTATCATCGAAGGGACTTAGACTTATTTTATTTTGATGCATTGTATACAGTTTATGATTTTCTTGGGCTATTTTTAATTGTTTTTCTATGCTTGTTTTCTGTTGCAGTAAGCACTGTAAATAGTCTTCATGACTAATTTTAATTCGCACAACCTGAGTGGATACACCTTTCGCTCTCTTTTTTTCACTTTTACTTGATTTGATAGAGTACATTTTAGCCTTCAGTCCTACAAATTCCAATGCTATTTCACCACTCAGTTCATCTTTAAATTTCCCTATAACTTTTTTATTATCATCGGAATAAAGGGGGTGAGCTTTGGGATAGTCAGGGATGGAACACGGGCGCAAAATTCACACCGGAATCTGTTTAAGAAATTTCCATACCTATAATATCGTTGATTTAAGAGGTAGAAAATTTTCTTACTTTCATAGTGGTATGAATTCTGCGCCCGTGTTCCATCCCTGGATAGTCAGAAAAGTCAAATTCAGATGAATTATTTTTCATGTCTTTATATATATCATCGGTAGTAATATGGTATGTAAGGGAGTCTGTATCTGTAAATAACAGTACAGCTTGGTTGTTATACATTGGTTTTATATAATTATAATGGAAATTATACATTAGTAGTTTTGATAATTCGAGTATTGTAAACCCAACGTAAATAGGTCGATTCATCAGAATGCTCGTTTTAAGTCTTTCGACAGCAGTTAGATCTTCGTCATAAGTTTTAAACGATTTAAAAGTAGGTGATGCTATCAATTTTAACGCTCTTTTAGAGGTATTACTACAAAGTTCTATATTACGTCTTTTTCGCAAGTTTTCCATAGTCTTGCCATATACACTATTGTTTAAAAGTTTAAAAAAGTCTTTTTCGGATGATGATGTAGCTTGTTTACGTTTTTCGGTGTTAAATAGTATATACTTTTTCAACCATGGTGCTTGCTTAAATTGAATGGCTTTATGCACTGCTGTAACTTTTAATCCCAGTTGCAGATAAAGTTTTAAAATTCTATAATACACAACATAATTCTTTTTGTTACATAAGTTAGGTATTAACTTGGGTGTACCAACATACAGGGTTGGTGAAAAGTTCCCGTACTTTTTCCATATATTTCAACTGTACATAAATACAATATACAAAAGTAAATTCAATTAGCTGTTTAAATAATAACGTTTATTAGCTCAATAACAATACGATAAAACAAAAAAAAATTACAACAGATGCTCAAAATTGCCTCCTTGGGCCTCAATATATTTTTTAACACGCTTTGGAAAATTGTTGATGACGGTCGCACACTCATCAACTGTGATCTCGTCCCAGGCACGCGTCAACGCCGCTTTCAGCTGTTCTACGGTGGCGTATCGTTTAGCCGAGATTTTTTGCTCCAGGATGGACCACACCGAGTAGTCGAGCGGGTTGAGATCCGGCGAGTTCGGCGGCCAAACGTCCTTGCTCCAAAAGCCTGGAAAGAGCTCTTCGCAGACGGCAATTGTTGATTTGGCGGAATGCGCCGGTGCCCAGTGTTGCTGAAGCGTGAATCCGGCTGCACCGAAGTGCTGCGTTGCCCACGGTTCCAGAGCGTCGCGGAGGACTCGTTGCTGATAGCTGGCGGCGTTGATCTTGACGTTCCGCTCGATGAAGACCAAAGGCGTCTTCCCGGTGGAGCAGATCCCGGCCCAGACCATGACCGAGGCCGGAAAGTGACTGCGGCCGATGATTTTCGCCGCCGCGGTTTTCTGTTGCCCCTTCTTGAGCAGTTGACGGCGATTCTGGCGGTTGTGGAGCTGCTCGACCGTGAAAATCTTCTTGTCGGTGAAGAGCACCTTCGACAGGTCACCACCAGCGACCAGCCGTTGCATTCGGTGGCATCTTTGCAGTCGCTTCGCCTTCATGGCTTCGTTTAGGAAATGAACGCGGGCGATCTTGTAGCTGCGTAGTCCCAGCTTCTTTTTGACGATGTGCCGGACGCGTTCGTGGCTGATTTCGAGCTCCTTGGCCATCTTGTTCATAGAGATCTCTGGATTGCGTCGAATTCGGCACCGCACCTTGTTGACGTTCTCCGGAGTGGTCACGGTGGTTGGACGACCGCTTCGAGGACGGTCCGCGGTCCCGCCGGTCTCCTCATAACGCTTCACGGCATCGTAGACGGTTTGCTTCTTGTAACCAGTCGTGCGAACAATGTCAGCTCTCTTCATTCCTTGTTTGTGCAATTCGACCACAGTGACACGTTGATTTTCACGAGACATAACTTCAACAATACTATAAATAAACAAATAAATAAAACAAAATTAAACAAGGAATTCAATAAAATCATCAGAAATGACAAATAACTTAATTAACTAAGCCAAAAATGCATAAACAAAAAGTACGGGAACTTTTCACCAACCCTGTATTTTCTGTTTTGGAGCATACTTTTAGCATAAGGGGATAGCATTTCTTCGTTCAAGGTTAATCTTTCAGGGTCAAGCGGATAATCATTATGTAATGTATGAAGGTGGTTAGGATAATGCAGATCAATTTCAAATATATACCCTATATCTGTTTCATCATCAAGGGATAAAATCCATTCTTCATTAATATTACGTGTATCAACCCATTCAAAGTTGCCATAAGGTAGGTACTGAGACATAGCCCAACCGTAAAGGTTGCTCGCATCCCAGTACATGATATAACTATTAGGCTCATTCGGGTTATAGTCGTTCATATAGGGGTTATTTGCTCTAGCCAGTCTTCTACTAATCATGCTAATACCGCCTCGTATCCCATTTTCTATAAGCAGCAACATGTTAATATCTGTTAGGAGCTCTAGAGGTGTTTCAGTCATTTTTAGGCATGCTTGCCATGCAAGTCCTGGACTTGTAAAAAGATGCACGCAATCAATTTCGTAGTATTGTTGACATAAAGTTCTAAAATTTTGAAATACATCCGCGAGTAACAAAACATCAGTTTTTACATATAAATTATGGTAATCACCCAATGTCTTCATATTAAACGTATTCCAAATAGTTTTGGCGTGTTGATAATCCTCATCATCGATAATTTCACCAGCCAATGAATTATAAAAGGCGCATGCGGGAGGTAGTTCGGTTTCTTCAAACTTATTGAAAGAGGTAAAGTATTCGTAGGGATAGACTCCTTTCCTCGTTAGTATATTCAGTGGTGTATTAGCAGGGAAATTCTCTTTCAAAATCTTAAACTGGGAAGAATCAAGATTTTTTACAAGTTTTTCGAGTGATGTAGGTAGGAATTGAAAGCTGTCTAAAAAGACTAATTGTACAGGGTCCTTAGGTTTCTTCAATTTGAATGTAATATAGTTTTCCAAACTTGTAGCAATAACCTCTATCTGATGATTGTTATACTTGCCTAGTTTCGTCATAATATGATGACCATCATAGTTTTTTAAATTGTGAAAGATAATCGGTATTTTTTTAGATAATTTGAAATTCAAGTTGCAGGCGTTATGGGCTGCACCCCTAAATTCTCCCGAAATGTGACAATGATCTCTTCGACGATCCTCAGCTAACTGTTTATGGCATATATGACATACTTCAGCATCTTGAAACTCCTTTTCCTGAGCTTCCGTTAAGACTATAGGCTTGACTTGTGATAAAATCTGGGTGAGTTTTTCCTTTTCAGTCATCATCTTTTCTAAAAAATGTTCCACAGCGTCTTCTCCTCTATATACTTGAATCGGTTTAACGGAGTATCCATCTGGCCCGATAATAACATATGCATATCCACAAGGCACATGATATGTAATTTTTTCACTATGTGAAATATCAGATGACGGGGAAGCCGAAGTAACAGGAACAAGAAGGCTTTCGAAATCTGCATAAATACAGTAACCAACAGGATGTTGCAAGTGTGTATCTGAAAATTTTAAAATGTTATTTTCCTCAGAGGGCATTTTAATAACTTGCACTTCATGTTCTTGACAGTACTGCATGTGTTATTTCAACAAATCTTCTCTTGAGAATCGGTGCAAACACCTAAAACAGTAATATGCAGCAGTCTTGTGTTTAGTTAAATCACCAAGGAGACGTGAAAAGTTTCGGATGAGACAATAATGTTGCCTTTCATCATCAGAAATTAGTAACAAGTTAATTGTATCAGTGTCATTTTTTGGTGAAATGTACAGTGGACACACTTCATCGTCTTTATACCCGAAGACATTTATCCGTAAGTCATTCATCTTTTTAATGATAGGTATCTTTGTTAGAGGTACAGGACATGTTATATTACCTAGTTTAATCGTATTTTCATATGGTGTATAGTGAGATACACGCTGTGGATCCTTACTAAAATGCAAATTTAAACGATATGCAATTAAACACCAAACGAGGCATTTTTGATCTTGATTTTGAATGTTTAACACAGCTTTTTCTGCAGCAAGCTTTGAAGGTAACTTAATATAGCTGCTAGCGGCTAGAGGATGGTATTTAGCTATTTTCAGTTCCAGATAATGAATTTTTTTAAAAATCCATCCGGATCCTCGCTGGATGAATTCATATAGTGACTTAAGGATTTTTGCATATCCTTCGCTAATATGCTGTTCAACTGAATCTTCAATAAGTTCTGTAAAACAGGAACTTCTAAAATATGTTTGAATTTCCTCCATATCTTCATTAGGTCTTTTACGCTCTAGCGAAACTTTCATGATCATATACCACTTCAAGGCATTTTGTTCCTTTAACTCGCATTTTAGTTTTTCAAGTACTTGAGACTGTATATATGACTGAAATACTTCTAAATCACACCCATTATTCTCATCGGGATAAAACATCAGGGTTTTAAACACGCTAGAAGCTTCCGCTTGTCTTTTAGCCCTTTTAGACTTTACAGCAGGTGCAGTTATCTTCCGTTTTCTAGTAACGAGTTCATACTCTTGGCGCTTGTGAGAAATCAGTTCAGATTTTAGATCAAACATTTTATCACAGTCACTGCATGGATATCGTGAAATTTCATGAAATTTTAAATGTCTTTGAAAATTATCAAAGCGGGAAAAAACTAGATCACATTGTTGACACTTTATCGAAGCTACTTCATCTTTGCTTTTATGAAGTAGCATGTGACGAATCAAGTTTGACTTTACGCTGAACATCTTTTCGCATTCATCGCACTTAAACAACATTTCTTTCAGATGACTTTTCTCATGCCGATTCAGCAACCATCTCTGAGAAAATTCTTTTTCACAAAAGGGGCAACTGAAGCTTTGTAATGCTTTCTGAACATTCTTGTCAGCAGATAGAGATTGTATTTCACCATTATGAGTCATTAAATGTCTTTTCAAATTGAATTTTAGGCCAAATGCTTTTCCACAGTCATCACACTTGAATAACTTCTCTTTCAAATGTAGCTTTTCATGGCGATGCAAATCATATCTCCTTGAAAATGTCTTGTGACAAGTTGAACAACTCTGAAAAAAATTAATAAAAGGTTTGTTTTAGAATTTTTATACTCATAAAAAGTAATTATAAAAAGTTTTCTTAACATAGTTTTATTAAACGTGATTCTATTTTTACTAATGCAATGTAAAAAAGTACATTTACATAAAAATACTTGTTATCTTAAACAATTTTTCTTAACATAATGTTGTAAATTTTTACTCATATAATGTTTAAATCTATTTTTAAAAAAGTTTCTTTACAAAGGTAAAAAAAAAAAAAAAAAAAAAAATAATTTTATTGTACTTGATTCTATTATTTTTACTAATGCAATGTAAAAAATACATTTGCATAAAAATATTTACTATCTTAAACAATTTTCCTAACATAGTTTTACTAATGCAATGTAAAAAATACATTTGTATAAAAATATTTACTATCTTAAACAATTTTCCTAACATAGTTTTACTAAGGTATTGTAAAAAAATACATTTGCATAAAAATATTTACCATCTTAAGCAATTTTCCTAACATAGTTTTACAAATTTGCACTAATGTAATGTAAAAAAATACATTTGCATAAAAATATTTACCGTCTTAAACAATTTCCCTAACATAGTTTTACAAATTTGCATTAATGTAATGTAAAAAAATACATTTGCATAAAAATACTTGTTACCTTAAACAATTTTTCTTAACATAATGTTGTAAATTTTTACTCATGCATTGTTTAATTCTATTTTGAAAAAAGTTTCTTTACAAACGAGAAAAAATTTTCCTATCATGAATATTTACTAACATAAAATATATTGTATTTCTAAGAAAAAATACTCAACTCACCTTATTTTTATCACTCAAAGAGCTTAAGAACAGGGGATTATCATCAGTCGCTGGAGGAGACTTGTCATTAAACATCTGAAAGGAATAAAAAACTTTGATTAAAAAGGTTAAAAATCTCTAAAAAATCTTTATAAAGACACGTGGCTATTATATTTACTAACAACTGCAGTTGAGAAAGCTCCATCTATCGATCATTACAAACACGGATCGTTATGTTTATGTATAGTTTTTATTGTGTAACAAGCTTTTTTATTTAATTCCTTAAAAGAAAATATATATATATATATATGTGTATATATAACGTATCTGGAGAAAAATGGTAGTATATAATAGTAGAAAAGATTAAACTGATTAAAAATTTATTTGTTTTTCATGTGTTTAATCCCTTAAAAAAAAAAAAAAAAAAAAAAAACTTTTAATATATTGTTTGGAATTAAATTGTAATACAGCTGTCTAGTAATTGCAAAAGAGCTGTCTAGATAAATTGTAGTATAAATGGATTTTATTTTTTACAAAAATCACAAAAATCTTTTTTTTCTAATAATGAAAAACTCAACCACATTATGTTTTTTATAGGTTCACAAGTTTCCCAAAATGTAACAGCTGCAAGCACAGTAGTAATGCAGAGTACGAAAAAAAGTATGTATATGTCAATGAATTTTAAACTTGTTTTAAAGTTTATTTCTCTTAATTAATAAATATAAGCATTTTGATGATGTTATAACATTAAAAGGTTATAACTTTGCATAAAATGACCATAAATTGCTTAACAACATATGTTTTGAATAAAAAAAACACAGCATAATTCTTTTTCAGAGATAAAAATGTATAAGCATGAGTACGGTGTTACAGCTGCAACGAGCTTGTTCTAGCCCAAAACACATAATTGCAAATCTTATGAAACTTATTGCTTTCTTATGCAAAGTTTTAAGGTCTTAATTCCTTACTGAATAATTTTTCTTTTACTTCTTCCCACAGGATCATCGACAAATAGAGTAAGAAAATAAACGTAAGATTGAGGAACTGAATGAAGTGGAAGAAAAGACTCAAAGCATTATTCAAACTCAACTTGATGTGAAAAATACACTAAATTCAATTAAGGAAAAACTCGACGAAAGTGTGAGATGCAAGACTGAGACAAATAATATTTAAAAAGAACTTAATCAAAATTTAATTGTTTTGAATAATAATGTAATGATATTAGCAGAGCTGCCAACCTAATCCGGTAAATTGTTAGCACCGCCCATTTTTCTACACCACTTAATTTTTAAAGCAATTTTTTTCAAATATATTTACGAGGAATTAAGAAGAAAAAAGCTCTAAGAAATGACTGGTGTAGAAAAAGGGGCGGTACTAACAATTTGGCGGATTAGGTTGGTAGCTCCGTATTAGGTACCCATGCTGCTAACAGTCTTGAGAAGCAAAATCCGCTGTTTTTTTTTTTTTTTTTTTTTTAATCTATATATATATATATATATATATAAATAAAAATTAATAAGTACTTAATGTGTTGTGTTTATTATTTTAACACTGCAATAAAATTTGCTTTTATAATTTTTAAGGAAAAATAGTCTTGGGTATTAAAGAATAATCCTTTTTAAAGTTAGCATATGATCTCATAAATCTAGTGAAATTGTCTTTTTTTTTTTTTATAAATTTTAAATATCAATTTATTGCACTACTAGAAATTCTTGAAAACCAATTTTTTGTGCATCATGAAATAAAATGGTAAATTTTGTTTAAAAGAAATATGAGAGATTTTGGTTACTTTTTAAAAATTTACATGCATTGAAAGAAGAACTTGTTGAAATTGTAGAAATATACTCTGAGAAATATACTTTGTGTTTTAAGTTTAAGAATTAAAACTGTTGAAGAACATCAAAAAGAAAAGAAATCTTAAAGTGTAAGAGAATTGCAACATGTTTCTTGGATATGAAAACATCTTGAACTTACTTATAGGTATAAAAAGAGCACAAACCGTGTGAAATACTCGTAACTTTTATTCTGCACTTGCATACTTTTTTTTCTGATGAAAGGTTATGTTAAATTTTTCAGCCTGAAACATGTTGCAGTTAACTTTGAACTCTTTTTTTTTTTTTTTTTTTTTTTTTTTTTTTTGCTTTAAACCAAAAACTTTTAGCTGTTTATTAATATGAACTATTAAATATTGCAATTTGAAAAAAAAAAACTTTATTACACTTTTTCTAAATTAAATAGTTTTGCATATTGTTGTATGTATACACTTACAGGTCACAATTATCCTGCTTACAATTTTAATAATTCATATCTGACTATTTTACAGAATGTATGAATGGGGGAGCAATTTGTGTTTGAAGGAAAAAAAATATTTTTTAAGAAATTTCATGCTTCATCAGTATGGCACTAGGTTGAAAATTAGCATTTGTTAGTTGTATATTGCGACCAGGTCCTTCGTTTAAATGCCTACGGTTTGATGCTTAGATTTTTAATGAATACCACATTTGCAGTGTGACATAAAACTGCATTGAAATCTAATTAGCAGTATAAAATCATGTATTTAATTTAGAAATAACTTTCAAATTTCTTTTAAATATTAATGTTCATTTGAAATAAGCAATCTTAATCATTGAATCTAGAATCACTGTAATAAAATTCAACCTAAATAGAAACTACTAAAATTAATAAAATAATATTATTCCAATTCAGTTTGAGGGAAAAAAAATTACGTGATATTTGCCGAGACCCTCCTTCCCCTGAACACCTCACATAAGTAATGGACGCCCCCCTAATGTTTAATTTTGGAGCTTAAATACAAAATTTCACACTGCAAAGATTAGCATTTTACAACTTGCAAAATAAAATATTAAAAAATAAATTTTTAGAAAGCGATAACCTGTTTAACATTCTTTAATTTTTTGAAAGTGAAACCAAAATTTAAAAATATATATTAGTGAATGAACTATAATGGGGCAAAATTCACCATTTAAAAATCATTCATACCATTGCCGGAAGCCCAAGGTCCAAACAGCTGTGGCCTATGTTATTCTATGGGAAAATTTGTTTCCTTAAATGCTTATTACCTAATGTATCTTTTTTTTTTTTTTTTTTTTTTTTTTTTTTTTTAATTCTGTTTTCAGAGTCCCAAAATTGATTTTTTTAAATTTTTATACTTTTAGTTCAAAAATAAGAAAAGTACACTTTGGAAAAATTCACATTTGTATATCGATGTGAGTGCAATCAATGGCACAGATGACATTTGGAAAACCCAAATAAAAAATAAAAATAAACGATGTCTTGTTGCAGTTATTTGCTGCTGTAAGGTAGGAAAAGTTATAAATTTTTCAGCAATTTGTACAATTGCATTTATAACATAACCCATGTATCTGGACACACTGGCCTGCGATGATTCAATGATTTCCCCCAATTACATTCTGGAAGCCGCCACTTCCTGCCAGTCTTAATACCGTCAATACCCAGAAGAATAATGTATAAATAAATATATATGTATAAATATGCATTTATGTATAGCTAATTGAAACATATGTAGTGTAATCCACTACTGAATAAAAAGAGCAAGAAAAATCTCCAAATGTCACCTTTTATAGCAGCCCTAAAATTTTTATTGGTCAAAAGTGAAAAAAAAAATATATATATATTAAAGAAGTTTTCTCTTTAATCATACGAAAACTAATAAAATTTGTCACAAACAAAACATACTTTACTTATTCCATAACATATATTAAGCAATGTTTAAAAGAATATCTTTTTTTTTTTTTTTTTTTAAATACAGTTATAAAAATGTTTTAAGAGTTATTAATGTTTAATCTAGATGACAGTATAGTATTTTTTTAAAATACACAACTAGTAATTCTGTTTAATAATAAATAAAAGGCTTTTATATAGTAAATTTTTATCTTGAAATATAAACTACTAATTCACAAAACGTTACATTACATTTCATAATACGCATTTTGAATATTTTATCTATATTCAGATATATATCATTCATTGACATATTATTTACATTACAATTTCTGACTATTTATTTAATAAGTGATATAAATTAATTTTAAATTTTATTTTTCATTTTAGGGAGGCATACTATTGTAACAATCGCATCTATCGTAGATCACAAGTCGGATCGTACGCTCCGCAGCAAAAGTATCCGAACACTAGCAATAATCCCCGTGTTAAAAAAATACACTTAATACTTCTTTTTAAAATAAATCCTTGTTGAGTCATGTTCTTAGTCTGTCTAAGAACATGATTCGGCAAGTATTTACTTAACAAAGCAGTATTACGAGTAAGTGTACTTTTTTAACACGGGGATTATTGCTAGTGCTCGGATACTTTTGCTGCGGAGTGTACGATCCGACTTGTGATCTACGATAGCTGCGATTGTTACAATAGTATGCCTCTCCAAAACTCATTAACAAAGGAAGGGGCGGGGGGGGCAGCAACCATGGCTTTCGATGACAAATACCTAGTGACACTAAAAACTCTACAAATAGTAGATTATTCAAAGTTTCTTGATAACACAAAACATGCAAATCTCAATTTATATTTCATACATCTTTTTATAATAAAAGTTACTTTAAACAGACTTTTTTTTACTACAAATTTTTTCTAAACATTAAAAAATATACAAAAATCTTTCTTTAAATGGCATTATTAATTAAAAGCACTATTTTTCAGCTGTGAAATTCTGGATTTACAATCAACTTATAAATATTAACTATTTATTGGGTTGTTCGATAAATAATGTCGTTTTCTAAAACCTTCGCTTTTAAAAATCAAGGCTTCTTCGAACGTGGAATTTTTCAACTTACCGAAAAATGGCAAAAGTTCATCCAACAAAATGGTCAGTATATCATTGATTAATGTTTGTTGTTAATATAAATAAATTCCCTTTGAAAAACATGAAAAAAAAAAAACGACATTATTTATCGAACAACCCAATAAATCAAATACTTTTTTTTTTTCTTGAATGAGAGAAATCTAAAATTGCCTTTGTTTACAAGGGAACTTGTTCAAGTGAAAGTAGATGGTGTTTAACAAAAAATATCTGGCATAATCATTAACATTCAAAGGAAACAGACAACACTCTTCCAAAAAATATTTTTAACCATGGGAAACTTACAAACTAATCACTCTTTCGACTACATTATTTCGTTTCTCTAAATATGATTACTTCATTGTCGTTTCATAAAATTATAACATATTGTATATTTAAAGTTGAAATATAAGTATGGGTAATTATTTTTATATTTTGCTTAAAATTTTTCACTTACAAACTAAAAAAAAAAAAAAAAAAAACTTATAATAGCAATAGTAATTTACTTGTAGATCAATTAAAAGACAATTTGATGCAGTATGTAAATAAGGGGTTAATTCCTGTACTAAAAATCGAGCAGCATCTTTAGAGAGTCGATATTTGTTAATGAATTTTCCCTCTACCAAAGTAAACGGATCGGTATAATCCTTTAAAGGCCTGTTAATTACATTTATTAAATAATGTTTCCGTCGAAGCAATCTTCTCACAACAAGTACTTTCGCCATCTTTTAAGTCTGCAATTGCAAGTTTGACTTACAAGAGTTCTGAAGCTCTTGCAAATTTGCAAGCGGATTTGCAGGCGATATGTTCCGTTTGTAGTAAAACTTCCGTTGCAAGCGGAAGTGTTTCATTTGCATATACCCCTAAATTTATCGACTTTCACCGATGCAGATCAATAATGTGCGAGATTGTGGAAAATCGGTAAAAAATTGGGGGCTTTCGTTAATGGAAACCAAAATTGGCTGTGCTACCTGGGATAATTCACACACAGACACTATGTGTCACAGATCATTATACAGATAGGACACTCCCGTATATTCTTCTGTAACCAAAATTTCACTACAACGACCCTATTGTCAACAGATGTAAGTTTCTCGAGCTCTCCAGCTTACGCAATCGCTCAACTTATTTTTATTGTATCTATGTTCATATCGTGATATTTGTGCAACGTTAAACCCACCATCCAACCAACTAACTATTGTATTGATGTTTACGATACGTTAATTTATTTTAAGAAGCAAGTACTAAATATTAAGTAAATAAATTTCGCAAATATGGAAAAACAAAAATATTTTTTTCATTTTAAAGCATTTTGTATTATTTAAACCAAGCAATGTTAAATATTTAAGATTTCATATCATACTTCTATTTCAGCATTTCAGTTTGTTATATTAATTTGTACACTTGAACACGAATGTGTTTGGCAAAATTTATTTTCAAACATAATAAAAATTAGTTTTATTTCTTAGAAAATAGCTGTGAATGTAATAATTTTGTGAATTTAAAAGTAATAGAAAAAGTGAAGGAAAGAAAACTGCACATACGTTTTCGTTTGGCAACTTTATTATTGTTTGCAAACTTGATTGACAAAAGCAATTTATTTTAAGAAGCAAGTGCTAAATATAAAGAAAATAAAGTTTAAAAATATACATAAAATAAAAACAATTTTTCATTTTAAAGCATTTTGTATTATTTAAACCAAGCAACGTTAAATATTTAATGATTTCATACTGCTATTTCAGAATTACAGTTTGTAATTTTAATCTGTACTTGAATATGAATATGTTTGACAGAGCATATTTTTAAACATTACAAAAATTAATTTCTATGTCTTAGAAGAATAGCTGTGAATGTTTTGAGGAAAATTTTGTGAATTTAAAAACAATAGAATGTGAAGAAAAAGAAAACTTTCCATACTAACCTGCTACTAACTACTCGCGAAATAGAAAAACAATTTTCAATCAAAGATGCTACTGATGTAGACTTAACCTTCCTAACCTGTTGAAAAAATGTTGCGTTTTACCTGCATGGATCTAATCGACCCAAGTAGTAATATGGTTACTTAGACCGCAAGAAATTTTTTCTACACAATTTTTTTTTTATGTGTATTATTACCATTTACTGTTAAGAGTTAAAATCTTTGTGGGATATCACAAAATCTTTTTAAAAAATGGGTCGAATCGACCCATACAGGGTAGGAAGGTTAACACATCTAGTTCCCCTCTGTTGACACTGGTGGTGCTACTTGCTACTATATTTATGGTTCGCGTTTTAGCTTCACTGTCCTATCTGTATGATAATCTGTGCAATGTGTAGATGTAACATGAAATATTTTTCCGAGGTAATTCCTCCAAGTACATTCCATACGCATGGCTTTTTTCTGTGCGTGAATACATAAATAGTTATTAAGATATCTCTTTTGAGAAAACAGAGCAAATTTCACATAAAGAAAGCTTTTGTCTTAAGTCAATACGTAGATATCTAATTAGATTTTCCGTTTCATCGAGAAACATCTTCAGAACACTCTCTTCTTTCGAACATATGGCTTTTCTATTTCTATTGTGTCAATGTGTAATCAGATTGCTACAAAAGAAACTTTTGTAGAACAAATCTTGCACACATGTGTGTAAGTGTAGGAATGCCTATTTAGATCTATTATCAAAAAGAATTCTTTAGAACATATTTTAATGATATACATACGATTTTTCTTGTGTGTGTATGCACAGATGCCTATTTAGGTGCCGCACGTTAGAAAAACTTGGAAAAAATTTCACACGCATGTGTGAGTACGTGAATGTCTATTTTGATTATTTTTTGATAGAATCCTCTTAAAACTTATTTTACACACGTATGGGTTTTCTCTTGTGTGTATCCGCACATGCATATCAAGAACTATTGTACTTTATTAGAAACATATGAACGAATTTCATATACACACGGCTTTTCACCTATGTGAATTCGTAAATGATTATTCAGACAACTCTTGTCAGAGAATTTTTTAGAACATATTTCACAGATATATGGCTTTTCTTTTGTGTGAATGCGTAAATGTGTATTTAGATGACATTTCTGAGAGAATTTTTTAGAACATATTTCACACATATATGGCTTTTCTTTTGTGTGAATGCGTAAATGTGTATTTAGATGACTTTTCTGAGAGAATTTTTTAGAACATTTTTCACACACGTATGGCATTTCTCCTGTATGAGTTCGTAAATGGTTATATAGAGCCTGCCTTGTAGAAAATTCTCTAGAACAGATTTCACACACGTATAGTTTTGCGCCTGTGTGAGTTTGTAAATGATAATTTAAAGCCGGACTTGTAGTAAATTCTCTAGAACAGATTCCACACACGTATAACTTTTCTTCTATGTGAATGCGTAAATGTGTATTTAGATGACCTTTCTGAGAGAATTTTTTAGAACATAGTTCACACATATATGGTTTTTCTTTTGTGTGAATGCGTAAATGTATATTTAGGCTACTTTTCTGCGAGAATTCTTTAGAACATACGTGACACACATATGGCTTTTCGTTTCTGTAAATACGTAAATGTGTATTTAGGTAACTTTTCTTAGAGAATCCTTTAGAACATATATTACATATATATGGCTTTTCGACTTTGTCAGTGTATGATTGCATATTTTTTTCACTCTTGTCGTATATATATATATATATATATATCTCTATTTCTAGAAAAACATTTCGAACACGCTTCACACACGTCCTATGTGAGAGTGTTATGTATCTGGCAAAAGCCAGATTAGAGAACCTTCCAAGCTGTGTGACGCGCGCGTGCTTTGTTTACCTTTTTGAATTCCATAGTTTCGTATTGTACATGTTCGGTGTAGTTGTTGTTATGCTCGTTTGTGCCTGTGTATCTTAATGCTAATAAATGTTCTTTGCGTGTATGTAAAACGAATCGTATCGTCTCTCGGTCTACCTTGCATACATGACAAAAGAGTTGGCGACGAGGATGGGATCTTCGAACATTAATTTTGAATCTTATGATGCGTCTGTGGAAGACTGGTCCAGTTATGTGGAACGTCTAGAATCTTACTTCGTTGTTAATGGGATCGAAGATAAAATGAAAGTCCCTGCTATTTTACGCCTTATGGGAGCAACAACGTATAAATTGTTAAAGAATCTGGCCACTCCGAACATTCCTTCTGAATTGACTTATCAAGATATCGTAAAATTACTTTCGGAACATTTGAATCCTAAACCACTAGAGATGACAGAACGGTTTCGTTTCTACAGTCGGCTGCAAAATTATTCGAGCACTAGCAATAATCCTTGCCAAAAAAAAGTACACTTAATACAAGCTTTGTTAAATAAATCCTTGTCGAGTCATGTTCTTAATCAGACTAAGAACATGATTCGACAAGGATTTACTTAGGAAAACAGTCTTACGTGTACTTTTTAAATATAGGAATTATTGGCTAGTGCTCGAATAATTTTGCAGCCGACTGTACAAGAGGAAGCAATTTGAAGGTGAGTCCATTGCAAATTATTGTGCCGAATTACAAAAACTGTCGATACACTGTAACTTTGGGAACAATTTAAGTACGATGCTTCGTGATAAATTGGTGATGGGTCTCAAAAACGAAAATATACAAAAAAAGCTGTTATGGTAAGTTACAAATCAACTCGTGTAAATGACAAGCTACAACTCAACTCTATCACTGTTTCAAATGAAAAAAAAGAGAATTGTATTTCCCCGACTGTAGTATGCGATATTAAAATGGTTATATTGCTTACTCTTAAAACGCTTTCTAATTATTTATTTGTGTGATAGCTTTTTGTTGTTTAGATCATTAATTAATGATAACCTTAATAGGTTATGGGCCCAGGATGCTTTAAATCTGCGTAAATTAATTATCTGAAATTTTTTTTTTGAAAAGCTAAGTGAACTACAGAATTTGTTATTTCTAACAGCGAAGCATTACGATATGGCTGAACTGAAAGTACAAATCGATAAGCTAGAAGGTGCTAAAAATTGGAGTAAGTGGAAGTGGCAAATGAAAATGCACTTTGAACAATATGATTTGATATCTATAATTGATGGAACTAAAATTTGTCCGGTCGCTGAAAATGTTGAAGTCGATACGAATGAGTTGGCGAAGAAGGTATCTGAATGGCGCCGTGATAATGCCAAGGCAGCCGCCCTTATTGCAAGTACGTTGAGCGCTTCTGTTGCTGATTTAGTGATGACATACTCGAATGCAAAGGACATTTGGGACAAATTAATTAGTGTTTTTGAACAAAGCAGTATTCAGAGACTTAATTTATTGATGACTCAATTTTTTCAAGTCTGTAAAGATCCCAGTGATAATGTTGCTACACATGCTGCTAAAGTTGAAAGAATTTATACGGATATGAATAATGAATTAAACCGTATAGGTTCAGCTTCTATTCCACAAGAATTACTACATGGTAAAATACTACTTACTGTGGGTCCAGAATTCCAAGAATTTAACAATGTATGGGAGTCTTTAGATTCTGATAAACGAACTACTAAAAATCTTGTTGAGAAATTATGTACAATTGAACAGCGCATTAAATCTACTGCTCCTGTGGATTATGGTGCATTTGCAGCTCGTGTTCCTGTTAAACAAAAAACTATGAAAAATGGCGAAAAACTTCCTGAAAGTACGCCAAGAAATAATGTCAAACTGAGTAATTTGAAACAAAAGACTTGTTTTAAATGTGGATCGAGTGCGCATCTCTGTAAAGATTGTCCAAAGAAAAGGTCCAATGATAAATTCTCATTTTCAAAGAATAATAAAGGTGCATTTACTGCCAGTGCAAAAAGTACTCAGCCAGATAGTTGGGTCTGTGATTCTGGGGCCTCCCATCACATGACTGCAAACAAACAGTACTTTGTCACATACAAACATTTCCCTGTGCCCATTGAGGTATCACTTGCTGATAATAAGAAGATTTATGCATATGGATCTGGTAAATAAATATTCAAGTTTATATTCATGGCAAATGGTATGATGCTCACATGGAAAATGTCTGGTATGTCCCTGATGTGAAGAGGCATCTCTTTTCTGTGCAACAAGCTGCCAAGCATGGTATTGAAGTAAAAATGACAGAAAGATATATTGAATTTTATCGTTCTAAAGAACTTGTTGCAGTTGGATCATGGTCAGATCACACATATATTATCTGCATGAGAGTTGTTATTCCAGCAAGTCCAGCTGAAATAAGTACTGCTACTGAATCTGAATCTTTGCAGTTATGGCATGAACGCCTTGGTCACCAAAACAAACGACATGTTCGTAAGTTGCTAACTGAATTAGGCATATCTGTAAGTCATGCAATGACAAATGAATTCTGTGATGGATGTGCTCTTGGTAAAGCTCATCGAAAACCTTTTAAATCACGTCCTTATAGAGCCATGTCAACTGGTGAAATCATTAATGCTGATGTAAACGGTCCCATGTCTATAACTTCTCTTAGTGGTGCTCGATATTATGTTTGTTTTAAAGATGACTACAGTAAATATCGTAAAATATTTTTCTTGAAAAAGAAAAGTGATGTTAGTAGTTGCTTACGTATGTTTTTAAATGAAGCTACCAATTATGGTCATGCTGTAAAAGCTTTGCGCTGTGATGGAGGAGGAGAATTTGACTGCGGTGAAGTTCGACAAATCCTTGCTGAAAAAGGTACAGTTCTGACTCTTGGTTTACCGTACTCGCCAGAACAAAATGGTGCAGCTGAGAGAGAAAACAGAACAATCGTTGAACTGGCTCGTTCTATGCTGTCTGCAAGTGGTTTACCTCGGTCTCTCTGGGCCAGTGCATGTGAAACGGCAGTCTACCTTCTAAACCATACTGGTGTATCTCCAGAAGTAAACAAGAGCCCTCATGAGCTTTGGACTGGCGAGCCAACAATTAAACTAGATCATTTGAAAGTGTTCGGAACTGAATGTTATTCACATATACCTAAGAATTTTCGACGTAAATTTGATGACAAAAGTGTTCATGGTCATTTTGTGGGATATGTGAACAAGAAAGATGGCTATAAAATCTATCTGCCTTCTCAGAACAAAATCATAAAATCTCGTGATGTATATTTCAAACCTGAACGTTTATGTACCACTCCAGTAACAGTGGAGGTGAAGGAAGACTTAATTGAGAGATGTGAAGATATTCAGAGTAAAGAATCTGATCCTTCAGAAGAGAAACTGCAAACTGTCAGAAAGTCTCAAAGAAACAAAAGCTTACCTGCATGGATGAGATCTGGAGAGTATCTTATTGCAAACATAGCTGCAGTAGAAGATTCCGAAAATAGTGAAAATTCCTCGACATACTCTGAAGCTCTTTCCTCGAATGAAAGTGATTTGTGGCTTAAAGCTATGAGAGAAGAAATAGATGCCCTGCATAAAAAATGAAACTTGGGAATTAGTTGAAAGGCCTAAAGGTTCCAAAGTCATCAATTGCCGATGGGTATTGAGAAAGAAATTTAATTCTGATGGTACCGTGGAGCGATACAAAGCTCGTCTTGTAGCCAAGGGGTATGCTGAAAAAGCAGGTTTTGATTATGATGAAACGTTTAGTCCTGTTGCAAGATATGATACTGTGAGATCTGTTCTTGCAGTAACTGCAAAAGAAAAATTACACTTGCAACAATTTGATGTAAAGACTGCATTCTTATATGGAACACTTAAGGAGGAAGCCTTCATGACACAGCCAGAAGGCTTTGATGATAATAGTGGGAGAGTCTGTAGATTACATAAAAGTTTATATGGACTCAAACAAGCACCTCGTTGTTGGAATCAGTGTTTTGTGAATTTTATGAAAGACCAGAAACTGGAAGTTAGTGCAGCTGATCCCTGTTTATTTATCAGACATAGAGATGACAAGAAACTTTTTGTTGTAATCTACGTCGATGATGGCCTTGTTGTGGGGACTGATAGAGTTGAAGTGGAGGAATTCATGGATCAACTTAATCAGTCTTTTCAAATTACAAGAGGTTCTTTAAACCAATTTTTAGGTATGAACATAAAAAGATTGGATGATGGTTCAATTTTTGTGAATCAGTGTGCCTATGCGAAAAAAGTCCTCTCAAGGTTTCAAATGGATGGTGCTAATCCAGTATCAACTCCAAGTGACAAAAGCTATGTTTCTGATGATGTTGGAAATATATTGATAGGAAAAGAAGTTCCCTATCGTCAGGCAGTTGGCAGCCTAATGTACCTTGCTACTGTTACAAGACCAGATCTAGCATACGCTATCAGTATTGTTTCTGAAAATCTGGAAAATCCAAGGACGTCTGATTGGTGTGCAGTGAAACGAATTTTCAAGTATCTGAAAAAAACTGTAGATTTTGGTTTGCTATATCAATCTAAGAGCCATCCCAATGAGCTTGAAGTGTACAGTGATGCTGATTATGCGGGTGATTTAAAAACAAGACGCTCAAGAACTGGAATGATTTCAAGATTTGCAAGTGGAGCCATCTCATGGATGAGCCAAAAGCAGAGAAGTGTTGTGTTATCGACGACAGAAGCTGAGTATGTTGCTGCAAGTGAGAGTGCGAAGGAATTAATTTGGCTGAAACACCTGTTCAGTGATTTAACATATGTTAAAACACCCTCTCTTCTGGTAGATAATGCAAGCGCTGTAAAACTTGCCAAAAACCCTGAATACCATAAACGCTCCAAATATATTGATGTCCGTTATCATTTTGTGCGAGAAAAGTTCATTGACGGCGAACTGCATATTAAACATGTTCCCGGAAAATTGCAGTTAGCAGACTTAATGACAAAACCATTGCCTAGTGTTAGGTTTAAGGAACTGTGTACTCTTTTAGGACTATTTTCATTTAGTAGTCTAGTTGGAAATCAAAATTAAATTCGTGTTAAGTAAGTTGTGGCTTGTGGAGGAAGTGTTATGGTAAGTTACAAATCAACTCGTGTAAATGACAAGCTACAACTCAACTCTATCACTGTTTCAAATGAAAAAAAAGAGAATTGTATTTCCCCGACTGTAGTATGCGATATTAAAATGGTTATATTGCTTACTCTTAAAACGCTTTCTAATTATTTATTTGTATGTTAGCTTTTTGTTGTTTAGATCATTAATTAATGATAACCTTAATAAGCAGAGGATAAGTTAACATACGAAAAAGCTAAGAGCATTGCATTCGCAATGGAATCTGCTCAGAGAGATGTGTGTGAAATTCAGAATCAAATGGTATCGATTAAAAGATTACATAGTTCGCAAGATAAAACTATCAAAAAAGATTTTTCTAAATTTAAGAAATCTGAACCTACAAAGAAGTTTGATAAATCTCGGAAATGTTACAGATGTGATAGTACTCAACATTTAGCTCACGAATGTAAGCACAAGAACACTCAGTGTAGGAATTGCTTAAAGAACGGGCATTTGGCGAAAGTCTGCCGCTCAAAACGTAACGAAACAGTTAAACAAATAGAATCTTGTTCTGAAACTGTACCAGTTAATAGCGTTAAATCACCACGACATGCAAGGGATAAGATTTTATTAGAAATTTTTGTTGAAGGGAATAAATGTTTATTTGAATTAGATACTGGAGCTGCTATTAGTTGTATGAATGTGAATGAATTTAAGAAACTTTGTCCGGATGTAGCCATTAAGCCTACCAAATTATTGCTTAGGAATTTCGATAATTCTATGATAACATCAGCTGGCCAAGCAGTGGTGCAAATTCAATACAAAGATCAAATTAATACAGAAACTATTTATTTGGTACATGCAAAAGTAAACGCAGTTTTTGGTCGTGAATGGTTGAGAAATTTCCAATTAGACTGGAGCTCAATTAAAGCAGTTCGGGTTCGAAACTGTAATTCTCGAACCAATAAATTAAATATCTTGCTTCAAAAGTATGAGAAAATTTTTTCTCCGGGTATCGGGAAACTGGAAAAGTTTTGTTGCCGTCTTCAAATGAAACCTAATTACAAATCGGTATTTTTTAAACCTAGACCAGTACCATTTGCTTTAAAAGAAAGAATAGAAACTGAACTTAATAGGTTAGTTGCAGAAGACATCATTGAGCCGGTGACATATAGTGATTGGGCTACACCAATTGTTCCTCTTATCAAACAGAATGGGAACCTACGAATCTGTGGTGATTATAAGGTGACTATCAACCCGGGACTAAAAATTGAGCAGTATCCTTTACCCCGTATCGAGGACATTGCTGAACTGTCAGGAGGGGAGTTCTTTACTAAAATCGACTTATCTGAGGCATACCTTCAAATGTTAGTTGATGAGCAGGACCGACATCTATTGACGATCAATACTCACAAGGGTTTGTTCCGTTACAAGAGAATGAATTATGGTCACGGATTAAAAGAGAAGGATGTATTACTAATGTTACGGAAAGGTAGTAATTTTCATCTTACAGATAGAGGGCGACCAAATCTCGAAAATACACTAATCAGCACGTTTTTACATTTCTGGCTGTTCGTTCGTTGGATGACTGAAGCCGAAGAGGCGGGCTTTCCCTTTCTTCCGCTAAGTTTCAAAGATACTACACCAGGCGGCGATCGGATCGCTTACTCTGCTCGGCTGAATTAATGCGGAAAATAAAGCTCCATTCCCCATGCTGACCGCCCTATCTGGTTTATCATCCTGTATCCTAATCCGTGATCATGGTATAGCCTTAGCTCCGGCAGTGTGGCAGAGAGCCATTGAACAAGTTTTATCAGGCATCGCGGGGGTACACGTATTTTTAGACGATATTACCGTAACGGGAAGAAATGATCAAGAGCATTTTGAAAGGTTAGAATTAGTACTACAGAGACTAGAAGAATATGGTCTCAGAGTAAATAAGCGGAAAAGTGAATTTTTTAAGAAATCTGTGAATTATTGTGGTCATACAATTGATAAATTCGGCCTCCACAAAACACAAGAAAAAATCGATGCAATTACGAAGGTACCAGTTCCAAAAACTGTATCTGATTTGACGAGTTTTTTGGGTTTAGTCAATTACTTCGGAAAATTTATTCCCAACTTATCTACTCGTGTCGCTCCTCTCAATAATTTACTGCAGAAAGGTACTAAATTTTTGTGGACTGCAGAATGTGAAGAAGCTTTCAAGGCATTGAAACAAGAAATTGCTTCAGACCGAATTTTATGCCATTACGAATTTTATGCCAGTTACCTCTTGTATTACAAACTGATGCATCACCAGTTGGAATAGGAGCAGTTTTAAGTCACATTATGCCAGATGGTTCAGAAAAACCAGTAATGTTTGCATCAAGGTCATTGACTAAAACGGAACGTAATTATTCGCAGATAGACAAGGAAGCATTGAGTATCGTATGGGGAGTAAAGAGATTTTATCAATATTTATTTGGTCGACATTTTGATCTCGTAACCGATCATAAACCCCTAGTATAAATTTTCGCACCTAATCGTAGTTTACCATTTCTATCAGCAACACGAATGGTTCATTATGCACTTTTTCTCCAAGCATTCAGTTTCATTCAAGTATCGAAACACTAAGAATCATGGCAATGCCGATGCACTTTCACGGTTACCACTAGCAGTTGACAAGGACTGTGAGTACTTGACTGAAGCAGACGTGACAAATATTTCGCAAATTGAATTAATGCCTGTTACAGCAACTGACATAGCCAGAGCTACTAAAACTGATAGGAAATTGTTCGAACTGTATGAAAGTTTAAAATTTGGAACTGAATTACCTGTGCCTTGGAAAGGTAGAGAATCTGAATTTTCATTGCAAAATGGTTGCATAATGTATGGTCATAGAGTATGCATTCCTGAAAAGTACCAGAATCAAGTTTTGGAAGAACTTCATGTTGGACATCCTGGAATTGTCAAAATGAAGGCTATAGCTAGAAGCTACTGCTATTGGCAAGGTAGTATAGCCAGTATAGCCAATTTTGTTCAGAACTGTTCAGCTTGTATCGCAACGAGGAACGAACCAGCAAGGATAAATCGACATCCGTGGGAATGGCCAAATGGACCTTGGCAAAGGATACACATTGATTACGCTGGTCCTTTTATGGGGAAAAGGTTTTTTGTAGTCTCTGATGCATATTCGAAGTAGATAGAAGTCATTCCGATGAAAAATATTACAGCTAGTTTTACAATTCATCATCTTCGTATTCTTTTTGCTCATTATGGAATTCCCTTAACTTTGGTTAGTGATAACGGCGCAAGTTTTACTAGTTACGAATTTCGACATTTCTTGAAACTGAATAATATTAAACATATAACTTCAGCACCGTACCATCCTGCTACGAACGGACAGGCAGAAAGAATAGTGCAGTTATTCAAAGTTTCGTTGAAATCGAGTAGAGGTGATTCTGGAGATCTAAATGTGAAATTACAAAGATTTTTATTACAGTATAGAATAACTCCACATTCTCTCACGGGAGAAACTCCGAGTGCCTTGTTTTTGAAGAGATGTATTCGCACTAGGCTTGATCTTTTTAAACCAAATTTGAGAGACAAAGTTGTTCAGAAACAGAGTTCGAGACTAGACTTGACACAGAATATATCTTGCGTGAGTTTCAGGAAGGGGAGGAAGTAGCCGTAAGAAATTATTCCGGACCTAACAAATGGAAAATTGGAACAATTATAAACCGAGATGGAACTTTGAGTTATAGCATACAAGTTGGAAATGAAATTTGGAAGAGACACGTAGATCAAATAAGGAAATGTGGGAAGTCAATTGAATTATCCCAAGCTGCTACTCAAATTCCAATTTACGATAAAGAATTGAATTTTCCAGATGAGCCAGTATCCGATGATGTTGCTGAATTGGAACCGCCTGCACCTGTACCTGAAGTTGTCCCTGAACCTAAAGATGTACCTGTACCTGCCACTCCAAGTGATGATATACCACCTAAGCCTGTACCAGACGCTTCCGGAAAGCCGAAAACTGATGTGCCACTCCGACGCTCAAACCGAATCAGGAGACCTCCAAAGAGACTCGACCTGTGACTCTATATTTTGTCGGGGAGGAACTGTTATGTATCTAGCAACAGCCAGATTAGAGAACCTTCCAAGCTGTGTGACGCGCGCGTGCTTTGTTTACCTTTTTGAATTCCATAGTTTCGTATTGTACTGTGCAACCGCGAAAAGAAGGCATTCGATCTTGGAATAGTTCATTTTGAAGAAGGGGCGGGCGAATGAAATGCAAATGATGCTTGGCGGCAGTTCTTTTCGCCAAACAATTCTTTGACTTACAGCTTCTTAGGCGCCAATACGAACAGTCAAAGTGTCTATTGTTGCTAATTCAATAGAAAATTGCTAAATTTTTGTCAATTTAAATATTGTTTTAATTATTTCTTATAATTTTTTTATCAGATATGCAGAAAATCGATAAAACAAAATAGCTTTAAACATTGCTTATAATTTGTGTTCACATGTATGTTTATTTCTAGTATTTAAATTAATTGAATCCCTAAAATTTACTCGTTTAGCTTTAAACTTCTCGAAGTATACGTAAAACAGTTCCTTTTTTTTTTTTTTTTTTTTTTTTTTTTGTAAATATTTACTAATAATTGAATGTTTTGTAAATATTAACTATCGTGATTAATTAAATTTCTTCCTTTCTACTTTTATTACAACCATTATATTATTATGTCATGTTATTTAATGACAATTACAATAATTAATTTAATGTTTATTTTATCAAAACTGTAACGGTATTAATCATGGTTTCTTTTATTTCATATATTGTAGAAAGAAACTTTTTTAAAGTTTAATTAAGTTTCTTCTTTCATCCCTTTCTGCTGATAATGATTGTACTTTAAAATTACTTCTCGGAAGCCACTAAGATTACTTTATTTAAAAAAATCAAAATTTCTTTTTGAATGTTATTTGATCGCCGAAACTTTAAAATTTGTAAACAATAGTACCTCCGAACACTTCTTTTAAATAGTAATTAAAAATACCTCCAAACATTAAGTTTATCAACAACTTCAAATTATAATTTCACACTAAGAAAGGGGCTAACAACGCCAAATCTGGAAGCCACTCTACTCTGTGTTACCATAGAAACAGAACCTCTCACCTTATTTCATTAATCGCAGGGGGGTGCCATTTCATAGATGCGCGAATTTTTAGCTATTTGAGATTTCTCGCGCACTACGTCATAATGCGGATGGCTCAAATCTTGTTTACATTTGAAATAACTGTGTTTAAATTGCGTTTTCATGATTTAATTTTTTTTTTCTTTTCTTTTAATCGAATTTGTTTAAATGTACCGTGTGATAATCTTAATCTACATCTTTTGTTGCTTCTTTGACATGCTCCGTATTAGAGCACATAATTTTTTAAAAGAATAGTTTATTGAAAGTGATAGAACATTGATGAAAAACTGTGATGTATAATAGCAATAGATAGATTGCTCATAAAATCAAATCATGTAAGTAATATATCATCGTGTATATTATATCATCCATTTTCAAGATCAGAAGTAATAAATCAAAGGGATATTAAATTAGCAATAATCATGTAATAAGTATGTTTGTTAAATGTTTATGCTACTTCCCTTCGATTTTCAAGTATACTCTTTTGAAAGCAGGCAGTTGCCAATGCCTGTTGTCTGCTGTCAAAAGTGACCTTTTTTTTAATTCAAATAGGGACATAATTAAGATTTTGTTAAAATTTATTATCTTTATGAAACATGAAACAAATTGTGGTATTGGTATCTCATAATAAACAAAATGTTTAAGTTATGTAGTGGATAAAAATGAGTACACACAAAAATTTTTCTGCAGTTAAAAATTAAATTTGCAGTTAATACAATTAAAATGAAATAAACTTGTGTGTAAAAAAAAAAAAAAAAAAAATCTTAGGTACTTTTTTTATTTTAATTTTTTTTTCTTTCTTTAATTCTCTGTAAGAAAGAATCTGGATAATTGAAAATTTTATGAAATTGTTTTTATGTAGTAACACATTTCAATGTAACTTTTGTAATGACATGTTAAAAGTGTCAGTAGTAGCACATGTTTTCCAATGATAATAGTTTTAAAAATACCAACAAGCCAACATGAGCAAAATGTTTTGAAACTATTTCTGTCATACCATATTTAAACAATGAATATAATTTTTCTTTTGTAAAAAATTGTTGATCATTGCTTAAACATTTTGGAGTATTATATATATATACACACCACAGAACTGAGGTTTAAAAGTAATAAGTACAAAACTTTGAATAAACAGTAAACACCATAAAATGCAAGAGTCACAATAATTGTTTCAGATGAAAAGAAAACATGACCCTTCGGCAGCGCTTTATTGGCAGCACTCTTGCCTACTTTATTCGCCTTGATGAAGTGTTGTGTTTTCTTTTAACCTGAAACAAATGTTGCAAGTTCTTGCATTTTATGGTGTTTATTCAAAGTTTTGTATTTATTAACTTGGAGTATATTTACTATTATTGATACCCTGTTATTAAGGAACCTATTTTATTTGTAAACTGATACTAATAATTATTTTAAAATATATTGTTATGCTGAAACCTTTTTTAAATGGGGAAATAATAAATTTAATATGAGTTTAAAATCTGACATAAATATTTAATTCTCCTATTTCCAGTATTTAGTTTATTTTTAATATTAAAATTCATAATATTGAAGTATTTAAAAGGTAAACAAACATATCATAATATTACAGACAACTGAATATATTATGTATTTCTTTTTAAATTGAAAATTATAAGTGTTTTATTTTGAACAAACTATTTTAAAGAATGTATTGTTATTTCATTTTTACCCATAAAATTAAAATTCATAATTTTACTGAAATATCTGAAATGTAAACAAACAAATCACGCTAGTACAGCAAAATTTATATATTTTAAATTTTTTTAAACAAATACGTGCGCTTTCTTTTGAGAAAAACTTTTAAATAACTGCATTTTTATTTCATTTTAATATAATTTAAATTCATCGTCTTATTGAAGTAATTCATGACAATATTGAAGTATTTAAAAGATAAACAAACATATCAATATTACAGATAACTTCATATATTGTCTATTTCTTTTTAAATTGAAAAAAAAAATGTTTTATTTTGAACAAATATTTTTAAAAATGTACTTATATTTTATTTTTACTCATAAAATTGAAATTCATAATTTTACTGAAATATCTGAAATGTAAACAAACATATCGCGATCGTACAGTAAAATGTGTATATTTTACATTTTTTTTTTTTTTTTTTTTTTTTTTTTTTTTAATATATGTGCTTTCTTTTGAGTAAAACAATTAAATAACTGCATTTTTATTTCATTTCATTTTAATATAATTGAAATTCATCGTTTTATTGAAGTATTATAAATATAAACAAATGCATAGCAATGTTGCCGAAAACGCGAAAGCTTTATAATTTTTTATGAACTTATATGTATTTAAAATAAATATTTTAACGAATGTACTTTTATTTCATGTAATACCGTACATGATTTTCGTTTTTGGGTAATATTTATATCAGATTATAGGATATATTTTTTAGTAAGTACTAGCTAGCTCTGGGCTAACAGCTGTATATTTGTATCGTATTGCACAACCGTGATAACTTGGCACTCGAATCACGTGTTTTCAGATGATTCGATTAATGAAATAAGGTGAGAGGTTCTGTTTCTATGGTAACACAGAGTAGAGTGGCTTCCAGATTTGGCGTTGCTAGCCCCTTTCTTAGTGTGAAATTATAATTTGAAGTTGTTGATAAACTTAATGTTTGGAGGTATTTTTAATTACTATTTAAAAGAAGTGTTCGGAGGTACTATTGTTTACAAATTTTAAAGTTTCGGCCATCAAATAACATTCAAAAAGAAATTTTGATTTTTTAAAATAAAGTAATCTTAATGGCTTCCGAGAAGTAATTTTAAAGTACAATCATTATCAGCAGAAAGGGATGAAAGAAGAAACTTAATTAAACTTTAAAAAAGTTTCTTTCTACAATATATGAAATAAAAGAAACCATGATTAATACCGTTACAGTTTTGATAAAATAAACATTAAATTAATTATTGTAATTGTCATTAAATAACATGACATAATAATATAATGGTTGTAATAAAAGTAGTGTTGACGCATGCGCGCCACCCCGTCGCGGATCACCGGGCAGAAGGCTATGAGAAGCCAAGTACAATGGACGTGGGCAAAGAACTTTAAATTTATTGACGCCCACAATTATTATTTATGTGCTACCTATTATTTCTTCGTTGTATATAGTGTAAATACTTGATGTATGTGATCGTACAAATTAAAAATATTAAAACAACGAAGATGGTCCGTCGAAAATTAATTATTTGTAGTTAAGTTCCTACAAAAAGTGGCTCCGTCGAGAAAGGAGCTTGTAATAAGCGACTTATGGATAAAAATAATAAATTGAAATCTTCCTTGAAAGGGAAGATAACTAGAATTGAAAACTATGTAGAAGGCACGAATGCCGAAAATTACGATATAGATATAGTGGAATTAAAAGTGAAATTAAAGAACATAGAACTGCTACAAACAAAAATCGATGAATTACGACAAAAATACTACGAAATTCAAGACTTGAAAGATGCTGAACAAGCAACCATAGATGACGACCTTGACTCATGTGAAGAACGTCTGGAAAAATTAGAGGTAAGAATTAATACTCTTATTAATTCTTATAAGAAATTTGATTCTCATAAAAAAATAAATGCGACTGAAAATGCATCTCAAGATAACTTTGAAATTAAAACTCAAATTCCTCCTTTAGTATTACCTGAATTTTCAGGAAAATATGAGGAATTCAGTTCTTTTAAAGAACAATTTGATGATTTAATAACCAATAATGTTCATATTAATCAGTCGCAGAAATTATATTATCTTAGATCTTGTCTCAAATAGGACGCTAAAAATCTAGTTAGTAATTTTGATACATTTGAATCATTATATAATGCATTAGAAAATCGCTATGATAACGAGCGATTAATTGTTGATATTCATGTACAAAATATTCTGAATTTTGAGAAAATTCAAACAGAAAATCCCAAAGAGATAAGAAATATGATTGATTGTATACAGAAAAATCTGCGTGCCTTGAAAGTTCTGAAATATGAGCAAAATAAATTATCAGATGTTTTCATTGTAAATATTCTCGTAGCAAAGTTAGACAGAGAATCTAGAAAGAATTTTGAGTTATCCCATAAATCAAAAAATGTTCCCACCTTTGAAGAATTTATCAAATTTTTGGAACAACGAGAATCAGTTTTATTATCTATTAATAGAACGAATATGACTAGCGGAAATAAAAATACTAACAAAAACTTTCCGGCTATTAACAAATCTAAAACTCTTTTAATGCATGAAAATAAAAACAAAAATTGTGTTGTTTGTAAAAATACTTATCACCCTATTTATAAATGTGATGCATTTTTGAAATTAAACATTAACGAAAGATTAAGTATAATAAGCCTTCACAAGCTTTGTGAGGTTTGTTTTAAGCAAAACCATAAGAAAAATGATTGCTTATCAAAATTCAAATGCACCTGCGGAATGAAGCACAACAGATTAATATGTTTTTCTTCTGGCGCCAAAACCCCGGTTCCAGACGCAGATGGAATAAATTCATCCAACTTACCAGATATAGACAAACGGGTTGCGCAATTAAATGCTTCCGTTTTGAGTAATAATAGCAGATATTTAAAAGAAAATAGAAAAAGTATTCTGTTTTCCACAGTTTATATTTATGTTCAGTGCGAAAACAAAAAAAGAATAAAAATAAGATGCGTTCTGGATTCCGCTTCAAATGTGTGCGTATTAACTGAAAAGATGAGTGAATGTTTAGGAATTAAAAGAGAAAAAATAAAAACTCCAGTTTCAGGTTTGAATGGATTGACCCAAAATATTAAGTGGAAATTAGATACCTTTATTTCAAATGAAGATTGTTCCTTTAGTGAACCAGTAGAATTTTTGATTGTAGATAAAATAACTGGGCTTACACCATGCAATAAATTAAACATTTCAGACATGAAAATTCCAGAATTTTTGAAATTGAGTGACGAGACATTTTTTGAACCGAATGAAATAGAAGCGTTAATCAGTGCAGATATATTATTCAAAGTTTTAAAGGATAATACTTATAAAATAAATGACGATTTGTTTTTTAAGGAAAACCGAATTTGGATGGCTAGCGTGTGGAAAGGTTGAAGAAACAGAACTGAATAATTCGAAACAGTGTTTCGTTTTGTCAGACGATTCCCTTAGTAGCACTCTTAAACTCTTTTTCGATCTAGAAAGCATTGGAATAAGAGACGATCCAATTCAAAAAGAAAGTGATAAAGCTATAGAAATTTTTAATGAAACGATTCAGTTTAAAAACAAACGCTACGTTGTACACTTGCCCTTTAGAAGACCCTATAATGAACTTTCCGATAATTACACGTTAGCGAAACAACGATTTTTAAGTTTATGGAGACGTTTTAAATATGATAGAGAATTATATGAACAGTATAGAGAGATTATTCGTGATTACGTAAATCAAAAAATAATAGAAATAGTTGAACCCAGTACAGCAGAAAATAATTTAAACAAACCTATTTATTATTTGCCTCATCAGGCAGTAAGAAAGGAAGGTCGCTTAACATCCAAAACAAGAATCGTATTTGATGCAGGGAGTCATCAAAATAATCAGCTGTCACTGAATGATTGCCTATGGCAGGGGATAAATTTAAATCCGAATCTTTTGGATGTTTTAATTAATTTTAGATTAAACAAAATGGCATTTTGTTCTGATATTAAACAAGCCTTTCTACAAATCTGTCTCGCTGATGAACATAAAGACGCTGTTCGTTTTTTCTGGAGTGATGAAGAACCGCATGCACACAAAAAACCCAAATTACAGATTTATCGTTTCAATCGAGTTAATTTTGGGGTGTGTTCAAGTCCATTCTTACTCGCTGCTACTATTAGACATCACATTGAGAAGTATAGAGAAGAATTTCCCGCTACTGTTCGACTTTTAGATAAATGTTTTTACGTAGACGACTTAATTTCTGGAGGTAATGATTTTAACGAAGCACTTGAATTATCACGAAGTGCAAAATATATTATGGAAGCCGCAGGAATGTCCCTTAGAAAATGGATAAGTAACGATACCGAATTAACAGAGCAGTGGAAAAGCGAAAAATTTGATACATACCCTGTAGAATCTACCATCAGCTTAGGTATAAATCAGACAAAGATCTTGGGACTATCTTGGGATACTAATAAAGATAATTTGATTGTAGATATCAAGAGTTTGTTGAACTTTATATCCATAAATAAAATTACAAAACGTACCATTCTTCAAGCCGTAGGGAGAATTTTCGACCCCTTAGGGTTAATTTCTCCATTCACTGTCAGGGCAAAAATTATCATTCAAGATATCTGGACAACTAAAACCAAATGGGATGAATCATTATCACCAAATATCGAAAAAGAGTGGATGAAATGGTGTTCGGAATTACCCTTGTTAAAAGAGCTTGAAGTCCCTAGATTCATCCTTGATGCCACTTCCCCAGAAGATGTAGTTGAATTACATAGTTTTTGCGATGCTAGCAAAAAAGCATATGGCGCTGCCATTTATGTACGAACAAAATCAAAAAATGGTATTTCAGTAAAACGTTTGACTTCCAAGAGCCGTGTAGCTCCCCTCAGCGGTGTTACACTACCTCGCCTTGAATTATTGGGTGCCCTGGTCGCAGCTCGTCTGATCACCAAAGTGAAAAATACTGTAAACCTTAAAAGACCTTCTGTTGAATATCACTGGACTGATTCGCAGATAGTGCTTTTCTGGATAAAGGGTACTAAAACCCGATGGAAGCAGTTTGTCGCCAACCGTGTTCAAGAAATTGCCAGCCTGACAAACCCTAACTCTTGGTTCCATTGTGCAAGTAAAGAAAATCCTGCTGACCTGTTGTCCCGAGGGATGACTGCTGAAAGCCTAACAACCAGCGCCACATGGTGGACAGGTGCTGAATTTCTGAAAGATTCTGAATTTCCGAAAAACAAACAATCTTTTATTGACTTTTCAGAACTAAATGAGGAAGACTACACTCCTGAATTAAAATCTGAAAATGCAGTGACTCTAAATTTGAAAAAGGACTTTACTATTTTGAACTATCTGATTAATCGTAGTAATAAATTTTTAAAAATATTACGTATATGTAGTTTTCTTTTCAGGTTTCTTCACAATCTAAGAAATCCTTTAGAAAAGAAGAAAGGACCGCTGATGCCTGAAGAGCTGACAAAGGCAGAAGACTTCCTACTGAAACAGCTGCAGGAGGAGGAATTTAATACTGAAATATCTGCCTTGAAAAGTGGCGGTAATGTATCTCATAAGAGTAAAATTTTTAATTTATCCCCATTTTTGGATGACAATGGTTTAATAAGAGTAGGGGGGAGACTGCAAAATTCGCAGTTATCTTATTCGATTAAGCATCCTTATGTACTTCCTTCAAAAAATAAATTAACGGAATTAATTGTAAAATATTATCATGAAAAATATTTTCATATTGGTCCCCAACATCTTCTGTTTCAGGTTAGGCAAAAATATTGGCCCATTCATGGGAGAAATCTTTGTAAACAAATTGTGCACAGATGTTTAGTCTGTTTTAAAGCAAATCCGAAAGTATGTGAACAAAAAATGGGAAACTTGCCAAAACAAAGAATAACGCCAGATAAAACATTTAATTCAACTGGGGTAGATTTGTCTGGACCCTTTTTAATCAAAAATAAATATGGAAGGAAAGGTCCAGAAATCAAAATTTATGTTTGTATTTTCATTTGTCTAGTAACAAAGGCTATACATCTTGAACTTATTAGTGATTTAACTTCACAAGCTCTGATAGCTGCGTTAAAAAGATTTATTTCGAGAAGGGGCAAGTGTCATAAAATATTTTCGGATAATGGGACCAATATGGTAGGCGCCAACAGGGAACTAAATGCCTTGTATAAACTGGTAAGAGATAAGGAAGAATCCTTATTCAATTTTTTTGCAGAGGAAAAAATAGAATGGGTTTTTATTCCTCCAAGGAGTCCAAATTGGGGTGGTCTATGGGAAGCAAATATCAAAGCGTTTAAATACCATTTTAAACGCATAGCGGGTAATTCAAAATTTACATTTGAAGAAATGCTTACACTTGTTACTCAAGTGGAAGCGATCTTGAACTCGAGACCACTGACTCCGCTAACTTCAAGTATTTAAGATTTAGAGGTTTTAACTCCAGCCCATTTTCTTATTGGAAGACCAATAACGGCTGTTGTTGAACCCTCTTTAACCAATATTGAAAAAAATCGCCTAAATGCTTGGCAAAATATTACGAAGTCAGTTCAGGCAATCTGGAAAAGATGGAGTCTTTCTTACTTAAATAACTTACAACAGCGCAGAAAATGGATAATTGATAAAGAAAATTTAAAAATCGGAGACATGGTTTTAGTCAGGGAAGAAAATCTTCCACCATGCAAGTGGTTTTTAGGGCGTGTAATAAAGCTATATCCTGGTCAGGATAATAAAGTTAGATTGGTAGATATAAAAACTACCAAAGGGATTTACAAAAGATCCATCTCCAGATTGTGTGTGCTGCCTATCGAGGAGTAAAAATGAATATGAACATTTATTATATTAATTTACTGTATTATATATATTACTCTAAATTTGTTAGTTAATTATGAAAATTTCTGTTTATTATAATCAGTTAATCTTTTTTCTAATTCTATATGTTGTGCGAAATATTGATATTATGTTACATTCATTTATTTGTTATTATTTTATCTATTCATGTTATGTGAAATTGTAAATTTGAAGTTTTGCAAAAAAAAAAATATTGTAAGTTCTTGCATGACAACATAGCAAGGCCGGGCGGGATGTTGACGCATGCGCGCCACCCCGTCGCGGATCACCGGGCAGAAGGCTATGAGAAGCCAAGTACAATGGACGTGGGCAAAGAACTTTAAATTTATTGACGCCCACAATTATTATTTATGTGCTACCTATTATTTCTTCGTTGTATATAGTGTAAATACTTGATGTATGTGATCGTACAAATTAAAAATATTAAAACAACGAAGATGGTCCGTCGAAAATTAATTATTTGTAGTTAAGTTCCTACAAGTAGAAAGGAAGAAATTTAATTAATCACGATAGTTAATATTTACAAAACATTCAATTATTAGTGAATATTTACAAAAAAAAAAAAAAAAAAAAAAAAAGGAACTGTTTTACGTATACTTCGAGAAGTTAAAAACTAAACGAGTAAATTTTAGGGATTCAATTAATTTAAATACTGGAAATAAACATACATGTGAACACAAATTATAAGCAATGTTTAAAGCTATTTTGTTTTATCGATTTTCTGCATATCTGATAAAAAAATTATAAGAAATAATTAAAACAATATTTAAATTGACAAAAATTTAGCAATTTTCTATTGAATTAGCAACAATGGACACTTTGACTGTTCGTATTGGCGCCTAAGAAGCTGTAAGTCAAAGAATTGTTTGGCGAAAAGAACTGCCGCCAAGCATCATCTGCATTTCATTCGCCCGCCCCTTCTTCAAAATGAACTATTCCAAGGTCGAATGCCTTCTTTTCGCGGTTGCACAGTAGTTTGTTTCTGTCTTCCGCCCTGTGACGTTTCACTTCTGCTTGCTTCTGATTCGCTACTCTTCAAATGGCCCAACCTTATGATAGAATAACCTTGATTAATCGAATCATCTGAAAACACGTGATTCGAGTGCCAAGTTATCACGGTTGTGCAATACTGTGCAACCGCGAAAAGAAGGCATTCGACCTTGGAATAGTTCATTTTGAAGAAGGGGCGGGCGAATGAAATGCAGATGATGCTTGGCGGCAGTTCTTTTCGCCAAACAATTCTTTGACTTACAGCTTCTTAGGCGCCAATACGAACAGTCAAAGTGTCCATTGTTGCTAATTCAATAGAAAATTGCTAAATTTTTGTCAATTTAAATATTGTTTTAATTATTTCTTATAATTTTTTTATCAGATATGCAGAAAATCGATAAAACAAAATAGCTTTAAACATTGCTTATAATTTGTGTTCACATGTATGTTTATTTCCAGTATTTAAATTAATTGAATCCCTAAAATTTACTCGTTTAGTTTTTAACTTCTCGAAGTATACGTAAAACAGTTCCTTTTTTTTTTTTTTTTTTTTTTTTTGTAAATATTCACTAATAATTGAATGTTTTGTAAATATTAACTATCGTGATTAATTAAATTTCTTCCTTTCTACTTGTAGGAACTTAACTACAAATAATTAATTTTCGACGGACCATCTTCGTTGTTTTAATATTTTTAATTTGTACGATCACATACATCAAGTATTTACACTATATACAACGAAGAAATAATAGGTAGCACATAAATAATAATTGTGGGCGTCAATAAATTTAAAGTTCTTTGCCCACGTCCATTGTACTTGGCTTCTCATAGCCTTCTGCCCGGTGATCCGCGACGGGGTGGCGCGCATGCGTCAACATCCCGCCCGGCCTTGCTATGTTGTCATGCAAGAACTTACAATATTTTTTTTTTTGCAAAACTTCAAATTTACAATTTCACATAACATGAATAGATAAAATAATAACAAATAAATGAATGTAACATAATATCAATATTTCGCACAACATATAGAATTAGAAAAAAGATTAACTGATTATAATAAACAGAAATTTTCATAATTAACTAACAAATTTAGAGTAATATATATAATACAGTAAATTAATATAATAAATGTTCATATTCATTTTTACTCCTCGATAGGCAGCACACACAATCTGGAGATGGATCTTTTGTAAATCCCTTTGGTAGTTTTTATATCTACCAATCTAACTTTATTATCCTGACCAGGATATAGCTTTATTACACGCCCTAAAAACCACTTGCATGGTGGAAGATTTTCTTCCCTGACTAAAACCATGTCTCCGATTTTTAAATTTTCTTTATCAATTATCCATTTTCTGCGCTGTTGTAAGTTATTTAAGTAAGAAAGACTCCATCTTTTCCAGATTGCCTGAACTGACTTCGTAATATTTTGCCAAGCATTTAGGCGATTTTTTTCAATATTGGTTAAAGAGGGTTCAACAACAGCCGTTATTGGTCTTCCAATAAGAAAATGGGCTGGAGTTAAAACCTCTAAATCTTAAATACTTGAAGTTAGCGGAGTCAGTGGTCTCGAGTTCAAGATCGCTTCCACTTGAGTAACAAGTGTAAGCATTTCTTCAAATGTAAATTTTGAATTACCCGCTATGCGTTTAAAATGGTATTTAAACGCTTTGATATTTGCTTCCCATAGACCACCCCAATTTGGACTCCTTGGAGGAATAAAAACCCATTCTATTTTTTCCTCTGCAAAAAAATTGAATAAGGATTCTTCCTTATCTCTTACCAGTTTATACAAGGCATTTAGTTCCCTGTTGGCGCCTACCATATTGGTCCCATTATCCGAAAATATTTTATGACACTTGCCCCTTCTCGAAATAAATCTTTTTAACGCAGCTATCAGAGCTTGTGAAGTTAAATCACTAATAAGTTCAAGATGTATAGCCTTTGTTACTAGACAAATGAAAATACAAACATAAATTTTGATTTCTGGACCTTTCCTTCCATATTTATTTTTGATTAAAAAGGGTCCAGACAAATCTACCCCAGTTGAATTAAATGTTTTATCTGGCGTTATTCTTTGTTTTGGCAAGTTTCCCATTTTTTGTTCACATACTTTCGGATTTGCTTTAAAACAGACTAAACATCTGTGCACAATTTGTTTACAAAGATTTCTCCCATGAATGGGCCAATATTTTTGCCTAACCTGAAACAGAAGATGTTGGGGACCAATATGAAAATATTTTTCATGATAATATTTTACAATTAATTCCGTTAATTTATTTTTTGAAGGAAGTACATAAGGATGCTTAATCGAATAAGATAACTGCGAATTTTGCAGTCTCCCCCCTACTCTTATTAAACCATTGTCATCCAAAAATGGGGATAAATTAAAAATTTTACTCTTATGAGATACATTACCGCCACTTTTCAAGGCAGATATTTCAGTATTAAATTCCTCCTCCTGCAGCTGTTTCAGTAGGAAGTCTTCTGCCTTTGTCAGCTCTTCAGGCATCAGCGGTCCTTTCTTCTTTTCTAAAGGATTTCTTAGATTGTGAAGAAACCTGAAAAGAAAACTACATATACGTAATATTTTTAAAAATTTATTACTACGATTAATCAGATAGTTCAAAATAGTAAAGTCCTTTTTCAAATTTAGAGTCACTGCATTTTCAGATTTTAATTCAGGAGTGTAGTCTTCCTCATTTAGTTCTGAAAAGTCAATAAAAGATTGTTTGTTTTTCGGAAATTCAGAATCTTTCAGAAATTCAGCACCTGTCCACCATGTGGCGCTGGTTGTTAGGCTTTCAGCAGTCATCCCTCGGGACAACAGGTCAGCAGGATTTTCTTTACTTGCACAATGGAACCAAGAGTTAGGGTTTGTCAGGCTGGCAATTTCTTGAACACGGTTGGCGACAAACTGCTTCCATCGGGTTTTAGTACCCTTTATCCAGAAAAGCACTATCTGCGAATCAGTCCAGTGATATTCAACAGAAGGTCTTTTAAGGTTTACAGTATTTTTCACTTTGGTGATCAGACGAGCTGCGACCAGGGCACCCAATAATTCAAGGCGAGGTAGTGTAACACCGCTGAGGGGAGCTACACGGCTCTTGGAAGTCAAACGTTTTACTGAAATACCATTTTTTGATTTTGTTCGTACATAAATGGCAGCGCCATATGCTTTTTTGCTAGCATCGCAAAAACTATGTAATTCAACTACATCTTCTGGGGAAGTGGCATCAAGGATGAATCTAGGGACTTCAAGCTCTTTTAACAAGGGTAATTCCGAACACCATTTCATCCACTCTTTTTCGATATTTGGTGATAATGATTCATCCCATTTGGTTTTAGTTGTCCAGATATCTTGAATGATAATTTTTGCCCTGACAGTGAATGGAGAAATTAACCCTAAGGGGTCGAAAATTCTCCCTACGGCTTGAAGAATGGTACGTTTTGTAATTTTATTTATGGATATAAAGTTCAACAAACTCTTGATATCTACAATCAAATTATCTTTATTAGTATCCCAAGATAGTCCCAAGATCTTTGTCTGATTTATACCTAAGCTGATGGTAGATTCTACAGGGTATGTATCAAATTTTTCGCTTTTCCACTGCTCTGTTAATTCGGTATCGTTACTTATCCATTTTCTAAGGGACATTCCTGCGGCTTCCATAATATATTTTGCACTTCGTGATAATTCAAGTGCTTCGTTAAAATCATTACCTCCAGAAATTAAGTCGTCTACGTAAAAACATTTATCTAAAAGTCGAACAGTAGCGGGAAATTCTTCTCTATACTTCTCAATGTGATGTCTAATAGTAGCAGCGAGTAAGAATGGACTTGAACACACCCCAAAATTAACTCGATTGAAACGATAAATCTGTAATTTGGGTTTTTTGTGTGCATGCGGTTCTTCATCACTCCAGAAAAAACGAACAGCGTCTTTATGTTCATCAGCGAGACAGATTTGTAGAAAGGCTTGTTTAATATCAGAACAAAATGCCATTTTGTTTAATCTAAAATTAATTAAAACATCCAAAAGATTCGGATTTAAATTTATCCCCTGCCATAGGCAATCATTCAGTGACAGCTGATTATTTTGATGACTCCCTGCATCAAATACGATTCTTGTTTTGGATGTTAAGCGACCTTCCTTTCTTACTGCCTGATGAGGCAAATAATAAATAGGTTTGTTTAAATTATTTTCTGCTGTACTGGGTTCAACTATTTCTATTATTTTTTGATTTACGTAATCACGAATAATCTCTCTATACTGTTCATATAATTCTCTATCATATTTAAAACGTCTCCATAAACTTAAAAATCGTTGTTTCGCTAACGTGTAATTATCGGAAAGTTCATTATAGGGTCTTCTAAAGGGCAAGTGTACAACGTAGCGTTTGTTTTTAAACTGAATCGTTTCATTAAAAATTTCTATAGCTTTATCACTTTCTTTTTGAATTGGATCGTCTCTTATTCCAATGCTTTCTAGATCGAAAAAGAGTTTAAGAGTGCTACTAAGGGAATCGTCTGACAAAACGAAACACTGTTTCGAATTATTCAGTTCTGTTTCTTCAACCTTTCCACACGCTAGCCATCCAAATTCGGTTTTCCTTAAAAAACAAATCGTCATTTATTTTATAAGTATTATCCTTTAAAACTTTGAATAATATATCTGCACTGATTAACGCTTCTATTTCATTCGGTTCAAAAAATGTCTCGTCACTCAATTTCAAAAATTCTGGAATTTTCATGTCTGAAATGTTTAATTTATTGCATGGTGTAAGCCCAGTTATTTTATCTACAATCAAAAATTCTACTGGTTCACTAAAGGAACAATCTTCATTTGAAATAAAGGTATCTAATTTCCACTTAATATTTTGGGTCAATCCATTCAAACCTGAAACTGGAGTTTTTATTTTTTCTCTTTTAATTCCTAAACATTCACTCATCTTTTCAGTTAATACGCACACATTTGAAGCGGAATCCAGAACGCATCTTATTTTTATTCTTTTTTTGTTTTCGCACTGAACATAAATATAAACTGTGGAAAACAGAATACTTTTTCTATTTTCTTTTAAATATCTGCTATTATTACTCAAAACGGAAGCATTTAATTGCGCAACCCGTTTGTCTATATCTGGTAAGTTGGATGAATTTATTCCATCTGCGTCTGGAACCGGGGTTTTGGCGCCAGAAGAAAAACATATTAATCTGTTGTGCTTCATTCCGCAGGTGCATTTGAATTTTGATAAGCAATCATTTTTCTTATGGTTTTGCTTAAAACAAACCTCACAAAGCTTGTGAAGGCTTATTATACTTAATCTTTCGTTAATGTTTAATTTCAAAAATGCATCACATTTATAAATAGGGTGATAAGTATTTTTACAAACAACACAATTTTTGTTTTTATTTTCATGCATTAAAAGAGTTTTAGATTTGTTAATAGCCGGAAAGTTTTTGTTAGTATTTTTATTTCCGCTAGTCATATTCGTTCTATTAATAGATAATAAAACTGATTCTCGTTGTTCCAAAAATTTGATAAATTCTTCAAAGGTGGGAACATTTTTTGATTTATGGGATAACTCAAAATTCTTTCTAGATTCTCTGTCTAACTTTGCTACGAGAATATTTACAATGAAAACATCTGATAATTTATTTTGCTCATATTTCAGAACTTTCAAGGCACGCAGATTTTTCTGTATACAATCAATCATATTTCTTATCTCTTTGGGATTTTCTGTTTGAATTTTCTCAAAATTCAGAATATTTTGTACATGAATATCAACAATTAATCGCTCGTTATCATAGCGATTTTCTAATGCATTATATAATGATTCAAATGTATCAAAATTACTAACTAGATTTTTAGCGTCCTATTTGAGACAAGATCTAAGATAATATAATTTCTGCGACTGATTAATATGAACATTATTGGTTATTAAATCATCAAATTGTTCTTTAAAAGAACTGAATTCCTCATATTTTCCTGAAAATTCAGGTAATACTAAAGGAGGAATTTGAGTTTTAATTTCAAAGTTATCTTGAGATGCATTTTCAGTCGCATTTATTTTTTTATGAGAATCAAATTTCTTATAAGAATTAATAAGAGTATTAATTCTTACCTCTAATTTTTCCAGACGTTCTTCACATGAGTCAAGGTCGTCATCTATGGTTGCTTGTTCAGCATCTTTCAAGTCTTGAATTTCGTAGTATTTTTGTCGTAATTCATCGATTTTTGTTTGTAGCAGTTCTATGTTCTTTAATTTCACTTTTAATTCCACTATATCTATATCGTAATTTTCGGCATTCGTGCCTTCTACATAGTTTTCAATTCTAGTTATCTTCCCTTTCAAGGAAGATTTCAATTTATTATTTTTATCCATAAGTCGCTTATTACAAGCTCCTTTCTCGACGGAGCCACTTTTTGTAGGAACTTAACTACAAATAATTAATTTTCGACGGACCATCTTCGTTGTTTTAATATTTTTAATTTGTACGATCACATACATCAAGTATTTACACTATATACAACGAAGAAATAATAGGTAGCACATAAATAATAATTGTGGGCGTCAATAAATTTAAAGTTCTTTGCCCACGTCCATTGTACTTGGCTTCTCATAGCCTTCTGCCCGGTGATCCGCGACGGGGTGGCGCGCATGCGTCAACACTACTTTTATTACAACCATTATATTATTATGTCATGTTATTTAATGACAATTACAATAATTAATTTAATGTTTATTTTATCAAAACTGTAACGGTATTAATCATGGTTTCTTTTATTTCATATATTGTAGAAAGAAACTTTTTTAAAGTTTAATTAAGTTTCTTCTTTCATCCCTTTCTGCTGATAATGATTGTACTTTAAAATTACTTCTCGGAAGCCATTAAGATTACTTTATTTTAAAAAATCAAAATTTCTTTTTGAATGTTATTTGATGGCCGAAACTTTAAAATTTGTAAACAATAGTACCTCCGAACACTTCTTTTAAATAGTAATTAAAAATACCTCCAAACATTAAGTTTATCAACAACTTCAAATTATAATTTCACACTAAGAAAGGGGCTAGCAACGCCAAATCTGGAAGCCACTCTACTCTGTGTTACCATAGAAACAGAACCTCTCACCTTATTTCATTAATCGAATCATCTGAAAACACGTGATTCGAGTGCCAAGTTATCACGGTTGTGCAATACATGTTCGGTGTAGTTGTTGTTATGCTCGTTTGTGCCTGTCACGGATTAGGTGCCTGTGTATCTTAATGTTAATAAATGTTCTTTGCGTGTATGTAAAATGAATCGTATCGTCTCTCGGTCTACCTTGCATACATGACAATATGTTACTGCAGCAATCGGTATAGAGGAGCTCTAGGTATAGATACACAAGACTTCGTCTGCTGTTTGTTTTTCAGATGTCATGTGAATTCTGACGTCAGGTTGACCCTATGAATTGAAATGAAAAATATTATATGTGAAACAGCATAAAAGGAAGGCTTGTACAAAAATTAAAATATTTAACATTTGTCTCACGCATATATCTGTGTTGAAAGTAATTTTTAAACACATTTCTTAATTACACTAGTGGCAAAAATAAATATTTTATCGAAAGGAGAAAATTCTATATACTTTTACTTAAATGTAAGCATATTCATACAAAATTACTAAATCTGACGTTCTTAGTGCTATACAATATTTTTCAGAAATTCTATTTTAATAGTTAAAAAATGAATTCATGATATGTGTTCTGTAAAAAAGATGGATAATTTGCATTGCTGTAGAATTTAGAATTCTTTATTTGTAAAATATGCAGTAATTAATTTTATCGTAATTTACAATGTCTTCTCTAAGCTGATAATAATGGGAAAATTCTTCATTTGAGATGCAAGTACAAAATATTTTTATGTTGAATCAAAATTCGTATTTACCAGTTCCAATTTGATTTTTTTTTTAAATCTCATTAAATTATGACAAACTTATCCATACTTTTATAAAGACTTTATGTTATTACGTACTTTATATTATTTATGTCTATTTTCTTACAGATCTGATTTAGGTACACATTTTGTTTTGAAATGGATATAAAGCCTTTCATTTGTGAAAAATGTAAAAAAAATTTTTCTCAAAGATGTAATTTAATTAAGCACCAACTTAGTCATGCCAAAGAGAAACCTTTCAGCTGTGAGATATGCAGTAAAAAATTTTCTACTAAGTGTTCTGAATAGACACCAAATGAGTCATACAGGTGAGAAGCCTTTTAGTTGTAAAATATGTAATAAAGAATATTCACAAAAATCTAGTCTTAACAAACATGTATTTGCTCATACTGACGAAAAACCTTTCAGTTGTGAAATATGCAATAAAGAATTTTCTCAGAAATCTCATCTCAGTAGACACCAACTTAGTCATACTGGTGAAAAGCATTTCGGTTGTGAAATATGCAATAAAAAATTTTCTCAGAAATCTCATCTCAGTAGACACCAACTTAGTCATACTGGTGAAAAGCCTTTCCGCTGTGAAATATGCCAAAAAGAATTTTCTCAAAAATACAATCTGAAGAAGCATCAGCTTTTTCATTCTTCTGGTGAGAAGCGTTTCAGTTGTGAAATATGTAATAAAACATTTTCTCAGAAATCTTATCTAAAGGTGCACAAAGTTTGTCATACAGGGGAAAAACCTTTCAGGTGTGAAATATGTAATAAAACATTTTCTCAGAAATCATATATGAATCTGCACAAACTTCTTCATATTGGGGAAAAGCCTTTCAATTGTGAAATATGCAATAAACAATTTTTACAAAAATCCGCTCTGAATAAGCATTATCTTAGTCACACTGGTGAGAAGCCTTTCAGTTGTGAATTATGTAATAAAACATTTTCTTTGAAATCTCATCTCAATAGACACCAACTTAGCCATACTGGTGAAAAGCCATTTAGTTGTGAAATATGCAATAAAGGATTTCCTCGGAAATCTCATCTCAATAGTCACCAACATATCCACACTGGTGAGAAGCTTTTCAGCTGTGAAATATGTAATAAAACATTTTCTCGGAAATCTTGTCTGAATGTGCACAAACTTGGCCATACTGGTGAGAAGAAATTCAGTTGTGAATTATGCAATTAAGAATTTTCTCAAAAATTTCATCTAAGAGCACACAAGCTTCATGATTCTGGTGAGAAACCTTTCAGTTGTTAAGTATAAATTAAACACTTTCTCAGAAATCTCATCTGAATGTGCACAAACTTTGTCATACTGGTGAGAAGAAATTCAGTTGTTAAATATGTAATAAAGAATTCTTTCTGAAATCTCATCTCAATAGACACCGACTTAATCATACTGGTAAGAAGCCTTTCAGTTCTGAAATATGGAATTAAGAATTTTCTCAAAAATCTGGTGCACAAACTTAATCATAGTGGGGAGAAGCCCTTCAGTTGTGAAATATGCAATAAACAGTTTTCACAAAAATCTACTCTAAATAAACACTTTCTTATTCACGCTGTTGAGAAGACTTACAGTTTTGAAATGTGCAATGAACAATATTCAGAAAAATCTTCTCTGAATAGACACTATCTTTGTCATACTGGTGAGAAGCCTTTCAGTTGTGAAATATGCAATAAAGGATTTTCTCAGAAATCACATCTCAATAGACACCAACTTAGCCATACTGGTGAGAAGCCTTGGAGCTGTGACATGCAATAAAGAATTTTCTCAAAAATTTCATCTCAACGCGCATCAGCTTAGTCATTCTCGTGAGAAGACTTTCAGTTGGGAAACATGCGATAAAACATTTTCTTTGAAGCCTGATCTCAATAGACACAAACGTAGTCATACTGGTGAAAAGCCTTTCAGTTGTGAAATATGCAATAAAGGATTTTCTCAGAAATCTAATGTCAATAGACACCGACTTAGCCATACTGGTCTTTCAGTTCTGAAATATGCAAATAAGAATTTTCTGAAAATTCCGTTGTCGTTAGACAAAAACATGTAATATTGTTGAGAAGCATTTCTGTTGTAAAATGCTCAATAATCAGTTGTATAGGTAATAATATGTTTATAGGTAATAATAATTAATTTTTTAAAAGTAGAAATTTGTTTTTCCGCTTATTTCCCCCGTCCGTTACTATGTTAGTGCATTAAATTTCTTTTATTATTCTTTCATTTAATGTCACTATCCAAAATATCGATTATGTCGATGTACAGGAAAATCTTTCTGACGGTAAATATTTTGCACATGGCTATATATATATAAGGTATTGGATTTATAAATTTAATGCTGTCACAAAATAATTATTAACCACATAATAAAATACCTTACTAACAATATAAATAGTCATAATTAGATTGAGAATCTGCTAAAAAAATGGATTTTAATGATATAAATTTGTTCGATTCCCACCATCCAGTCATATTCGATTCTTAACATAATCGAACTCCGCACTCAATAACACTTTCGATCAAAAAATGTTGTTTGGCGTGATGTGGTGATGATAATAATAAAAACTCGTTCTTTCATTCACAAACCAAAACTATATTAAACATACAATACACAGATGTAAATATGCGTGGAAAACATGAGGTGCGATAAATCATTGCGAATAAACAATAAACAATATAATGTGAAGTAACAATGCGAAAGATAATAATGTGAAAGATAGCATGCAAGCTACCGTGCGGATGATTTATCGCACCTCATGTTTTCCACGCATATTTACATCTGTGTATTGTATGTTTAATATAGTTTTGGTTTGTGAATGAAAAAACGAGTATTTATTATTATCTTCACATCACGTCAAATAACATTTTCTGGAGGCACCGGCGAGATATTCTGTGTGAATTTTGGCTAGCTTACAAATTTGGATATCCAAGCGCAGCTATTAAGGAATAAAACTGAGAAGTACTTATTTTCCTATTTTACAAGTTTGACTTTGGTTTTTTGCATTACTCCATTACGTAGTAATGGCAAACAAAAAGAACAATGACGATGACAGTAATGAAACTGTCGCTTTAGAAGATGCTGAAAAAAAAAGCAAAACATTATCGAGGCAGAGCGAAATCTGCGCTTACTAGAATTATGAATTTCATAAATAATGAAAATCAAATTTTTCAAAAACATGATCTCTTAAATAAACTTGAAAAGATTGAAATTATTTATTCTGATTTTGATAAAGCCGATTCTGAATTACCTGATGAAATTTCAGAAATAGAAGAATTCGAGATAAAATATTATGAAACCAAAGCCAAGCTTCAACAAAAACTTGAAAATTTATCTGTAAACTTGCAATCTAATGTTTTAAATTTTCAAAATCCTACCATTAATACAAATGCTATATCTAGTAATTTTCGTTTACCAAAATTAAATGTTTGCCCGTTTAGTGGTAATTATAAAGATTGGATGTCTTTTAAGGATTTGTATATATCATTAGTTCACGATAATGTTAATTTATGTAATGTACAAAAATTCCAATACCTAAAGGGTTTATTAAAAGACGAACCGGCTTCTATTATTAAACACATTCCAATATCTGGGAATAGTTATCTAGAAGCCTGGGAAAAATTACTTACTACGTATGATAAAAAAAAAAAATTATTTCTGCACTTATTAAAACCTTTATGGATCAACCAACTGTAAGTCATGCTACTGCATATAACTTACGTAAGATAGCAGATACTTCGGATGAAGTAATAAGGGGATTAAAGACTATTGACACTAAAGCTACTGAAAGAGATGTATGGTTAATTTATATTTTATTACAAAAACTTGATCATAAATCACGTGAAGAATGGGCACAATATTCCGCAAAAATTGATTTTCGTACTTTAGAGATCTTTTTACAATTTATTAATGATAAATGTGCATCTATGGAATTATGTAATGAAAATGAGAATAAAGAGAATGAGTATAAACAAAATAAGGATAAACAATTTAAGTTATCTAAGTTTCATTCTAACGTTAATTACAAATGCATTTTATGTAAAAACAATAATCATTTCTTGCTCAAATGCTTTAAATTTAAAGAACTTCCTGTTAAGGATAGAAAACAATTTGTTAGAAAGAACTCATTATGCCGCAACTGTTTATCTAATAAACACTCTATCGCTCAATGTAATTCCACTTATACCTGTCATTTTTGTAATGCAAAACATTCTAGTATATGCGATAATAATTTGAAAACTTACAGCTTCGCCTTCATCTGCTGGTAATAATTTTGAAAATTCTGAGAATCATACAGAGCCATCTGGCATATCTCAATTGCAAACAAGTACTCATAACCATTCTATACAAACATCTTTAGCTTTACTTCCTACAGCTAGCGCTTATATTTATGATTCAATGGGTCAGAGACATGTGCTAAAAATTTTATGCGATTCAGGCTCTGAAAGTTCTTTTATCTCTGAATCATGTATAAGCATTTTAGGTTATGAGAGAAAAAATAACGTCAAAGGGTTGGCAAATTCAAAGATTGCAATAACTAAAGGTTATACAGACATTAATTTAATTTCCATTCACGATTCCGATGTCAAGTTATCCATGCGAGTTTTTATATTAGATAAAACAACAGCTCCATTGCCATCAGAGAAAATAAACAAGGAACATTTTTCGCATTTAAAAAATATGCAACTGGCCGATCCCAAATTTGAAATTCCAAGTAAAATTGATATGATTTTGGGATCTGATTTTTTTTTTTTTTTTCTATTTTACTTCCTGGTCAAACAATTTGTACTGAGAATGGTTTAATTGCTCAAAATTCAATTTTTGGTTTTCTCGTATCCGGAAAATTACCTGAATCTCAGACAAAATCTAATTCGATTTCAAATTTACATATTTACGAAACTAATATTGATAGTGAGTTAAAACGTTTTTGGGAATTAGAAGTAGTTTTTAATCCAAGTGAGAAGTTACTTTCACCCGAGGAACAGTTTGTGGAGTCACATTTTCAGGAAAATTATTCATTTAATCCAGAAGGCCGTTTTGTGGTAAAACTACCATTTTATAAATGTAAATCTGAATTATGTAATACAAAACCCGCTGCACTTTCCCGATTATATGCAATGGAGAGGAAATTTTCTGAAAATCCGGAATTCGAACAATATAAAGATTTTTTATATGAATACGAACAATTAGGACACATGGAGGTAATTACTCGGAATTCGCTAAATATTTCTCAAAGGGAACAATATTTCCTACCTCATCACGCAGTTATTAAACCTTCTAGCACTACCACTAAATTAAGAGTCGTTTTTGACGGTTTCTGTAAAACTTCTGATGGTAAATCATTAAATTCAGTTTTAGGTGTTGGCCCTAAATTACAACGAGACATTTTTGAGATCTTACTTAACTTTCGATTACCGGAGATTGTTTTTTCTGCAGACGTGGAGAAAATGTACCGCTAGGTTTTAATTTCTGAGGACGATCAAAATTATCAAAAAATCCTTTGGAGATACAACCCCAATGAGGAAATAAAGGAATATAAATTGAAGACTGTTACATAGTGTTGCAAAGGCTGGAAAAAACCCGTTTCTTCCCCGGGAATAAACCGGGTTTTTTGGGAAGGAAATTTTGATAATTTCTGGGAGTTTTGAAATAATTTGATGCATGGACACATTTTTTTTCATTTCTATTATTTTTAATGACTTTCTATTTAGCATTTTTAACTGTAACTATGAAGAACAACTGAACTCTTCTTCCTTTTGCAGGTACAAAGTCAGTTATTATTATTATTTCATTAATAGACATTAAATTAGAAAGACTATTTCTAATAATTTCAGAATAAAATATCTTCAATGTTAATAAAATTGTGTATTCATAAGGTAAATAATTTAAGCGTACTCAAATAATAGATAGCAATAAAATATAAATATACATATTTAATTTAAAAATACAAAGGAAAATATTTTTTAAGCGCAAAAATGAAGATTCATCATTGTTTATTTTTAATTTTGTTAAATACTGATGTAACCGTCGTTTGTCTTAAATTTTTATTATTTATTATATTTTAATTTTTGTTTACATTAAAAATTTAATTGCAGATTAAAGAGAGTTGACTGTACTTGTTTGTGAAACATTTAAAATGAATATTATTGAAAAAACCTAAAAAAAAAAAAAAAAGAATCACTCAAAATCATTGCAGTTAAAATGATAATTTTAGTTGAGTTATCTTTTAAAGACCTTTCTGATGAAGTAATATTACTTAAACAATATTTTTAAGTTTAAAACAGAACATACATAATTTAAATTTATTTGCTTTGTTAGAAATAAAAAAATAAATAAATAAATAAAAAGACCAATTTTTTAAAAATTTGTCAGTTTGTTTCTCTTTTGGAAATATATTAAAAAGTTGCAATGAACAGAAGCAGTATTGCCTAAAATTAAAATTGCTCCTGCATTTAAAACTAGTTTATGCAATACTCATTGATATTTTAAATATTATGAATATGTATGTACAATGCGTTAGCCCTAACTTCCACTTTGAAAGTGACTGGTTTTGTTTACTTTTAAAATTCCCAATATTCCCCAAAGTTCCGGGTTTATTCCCCAAAATTCCAAGGTTTATTCCCATCTTTCAAAAACTGTGGGTTTTTTGCAACACTACTGTTACATATGGCCTTGCTCCAGCATCCTTTTTTGGCCACTAGGTGCATTAAGCAAATCGCTCTAGATTTTAATCAAAATACACACGTCTCGCGTACTTTGTTAAAAGATATATATATGGATGACTTGATATCTGGTTCAAACTCAGTTAATAGCGCAATATCAATTGCTAAGGAAACTGCTAATGTTTTGGAAGAACATGGGTTTCATTTGAGAAAGTGGAATTCCAATTCGAATGAATTCCTTACGGAATTTCGAGAAAATTGCATCACAGATACAGACTTTAAAATAATACCAAACAACAATGAAAGTTCTAAAGTGCTAGGGCTTTACTGGAACTCTTTAGAAGATACATTTATTTTCAAAACCGCACTTACTCTCAAACCACCACTAACAAAAAGACGCATTTTGTCTGAATCCGCACGCATTTTTGATCCTCTAGGGTTAATTTCACCTTGTACAGTAGCGTTAAAAATATTTTATCAAAAGCTATGGTTAACAAAAGGAGACTGGGATTCTCCTATTCCGCAACAATTTGAAGAGGAGCTCATTAAATATGAGAATTCATTCAATAAAATTAGCCAATTTTCTGTTCCTAGATGCGTCACGCTTTCATCCGATAGTACATTTGAATTACATGGTTTCAACGATGCGTCAACACATGCTTACGCCGCTGCAATCTATTGTCGACAGACTCATGATAACAAATCAAAAGTCTCACTCTTAGTTGCCAAAACTAAAGTAGCTCCTATCAAGCAAATTTCCGTTCCCAAATTGGAACTTTGTGCTGCTTATTTATTATCTAAGTTATTTTGTTCAGTCATAAAAATATTAGAAAATTATAATTTTGACATTTACGCATGGACAGATTCAACAGTTGTTCTTTCTCGGTTATCCGCACATCCACGTAAGTGGAAAACTTTTGTTGCAAATAGAACTCACAAATATTAGATGTTCTTCCCACAAAACATTGGAGACACGTTCCATCTAAAGAAAACCCCGCTGATATCGCTTCTCGGGGCATCGATCCTAAAAGTTTACCTGAATGCAACTTGTGGTGGAATGGCCCAAGTTGGTTACTTTTGGATCCTACACATTGGCCAAATGACGCACCTAAGTCCAAGGAAATCGAGAATCAAATTTCGGCTGAAAAGAAAGCTGATCCCATTTTGTCTTACCATCTAATGATCTTTATGATCATCTATTCAATAAGTTTTCTTCATTTTTTAAAATCAAACGCATTCTGGCATATTGCATAAGATTCATAAATAACTGCAAATCAGCGAGTAAAGTTATGTCTCAACAAATGATTATTGTTCCCCTCTTACATGTAGGGAAACTAAACACGCCGAAGAGAACATCATTAGATGGGTACAAAATGAACACTTTCACGAAGACTTAAGACACATCAAGAATCAAAATATTTTGTCTAGAAAAAGTCATTTACACTCTCTACACCCATTCATTGACCAGAACGGTCTGTTACGGGTGGGAGGTCGCTTACAAAATGCTCAATTATCATTTAACGAAAAGCATCCGGTAATATTGCCGTCTAAACACAAACTGAGCGACCTTATTATACGAGAAACATATTGCACACTTGCATGCAGGACCATCATTGTTATCGCACATTATAAAACAGGCATATTGGACCATTGGTGGAAAAAGATTAATCAATAAGCTTGTTAATAAATGCTTGAAATGCTTCCGTTTCAAAGCTACTTCTACACAACAGCTCATGGGAAACTTACCACCACATCGAGTAAATCTCGAGCGACCTTTCTTTGCATATGGTGTGGACTATGCTGGTCCAATGTATATAAAATTTAACAAGGGTCGTGGCTCTAAAACAACAAAAGGATACATAGCTTTATTCATTTGCCTTGCTACAAAAGCAGTACACATCGAAGCTGTCAGCGATTTGACGACTGACGCATTTATAGCTGCCTTACGACGTTTCAGTGCTAGACGTGGTTCACTTAGTCATATTTACAGCGATAACGCAACCAATTTTGTTGGTGCTAAAAGGAAACTCGATGAAATAAAACAAATATTGTCTTTACCAAAAAACGAATGCGTTGCACATTATTTAATACAAGCTGCAATAGAGTGGTATTTTATTCCTCCCGCATCACCTCATTTCGGAGGAATTTGGGAAGCTGCAGTACGATCCTGTAAATTTCACATTAAACGAGTAATCGGTGATACACGGTTGACATTTGAGGAGCTGAGCACTTTATTAACACAAATCGAATTCCTATTAAATTCACGTCCCCTCTTTAAAAGTACTGATTCTGATACAGACTCTATTAATGTTCTCACCCCATCACATTTTCTTACAGGTGATGTCATGCTTTCACCTGCAGACGAACCATTATCCTGTAGCAGAAATCTCAAGAACCGATGGCAAATGGTGCAAAAATTGAGACGAGATATTTCTAGAGCTTGGAAAAAGGAGTATCTCAGCTCCTTACAATCAAGGAATAAGTGGCAACATCCTGCATCAAATATCAAGGAAGGAGAATTAGTGATTATCATAGACCACAACTGCTCACCTTTATCCTGGCCAATTGGTCGAATTACAAAGGTTCACACCAGTACCGACGGACTGGTGAGAGTGGTGTATATAAAAACTAAAGACTCTGTTGTTAAAAGAACTTTTAATAAAATTGCTGTTCTCCCTTTATATCAGGACTAGCGCCCTGATAGGGTGGGAGTCATGTTCGATTCCCACCATCCAGTCATATTCGATTCTTAACATAATCGAACTCCGCACTCAATGACACTTTCGATTTAACTGTTTTCATCTCATCTTTACTTTTTTCTGTTCAACAGGTACGAGCATCTCAACAAGAAAGAACAGTTTATTCTTTTTCATCCGCACGGTAGCTTGCATGCTATCTTTCACATTATTATCTTTCGCATTATTTTCGCACTGTTACTTCACATTATATTGTTTATTATTTATTCGCAATGATTTATCGCACCTCATGTTTTCCACGCATATTTACATCTGTGTATTGTATGTTTAATATAGTTTTGGTTTGTGAATGAAAGTAAGAGTATTTATTATTATCTTCACATCACGTCAAATAACAAAATTCTTCAAAGTGCATTAATAAAGCCTGCAATTTACTAACTTTAATTGAGAATAACTTACCCTAGTGGGCGCATTTGTTGATAAGATGTATACTTTCCTTATCAGCACAGTTAAACCTTTAAGATGATGTATAACACGTATAAATACCTTTTGAACAGTTGGTTACCCTCCCTTACTCTCCCCTACACTATTTTTCTAGGCAAAACTGAAGTGAGTGTGGTTAGTTACAGTGCAGTATAAACAATTTTCTATGAGTTTATGAATGCTTTTTTAGAGTACCTAGTGTTGCTATAAAGCGCTTGTAAACAATTTCTCTCTTTTGAGAGTTCTGTTACTTTGGATTTGTTTATATTTAAGATTTTTTTTATACTTCCATACATAAGGAAAGTAGTTAAAAAATATTTATAAAGAAGAAGAAAGTTATTGCTTATTTAGCAGATTTTAATAACAACAATTACTGGAAAAAATGTATTAAAAATTGTGTGAAAACACTCAATTAAAGAACTTTTTGAAAATTTAAAAAAAAAAATATCTCAAGATGAACATTCTGTGGCTTTTAAAGCAAGAAGTATTTATTTATTTTAAAGTTTAATCCTTTTTAGCTTTATACAATGTGCTTTTTTAAAAAATCTTGTAATAATAATAAAAAAAAAAACAAAAAAACCCGCTTTTTGAAAAGTATTTTAAGTCAAAAAAAAAAAAAAGCTGCTCTATTATAACTACTTTATTTATATTTTTTGTAAATTGTCAATTTTGTGGCCTTGAGTTGCTTTATCATAAAATCATTTTTAATAATTTTTTATCATAAATCATTTTTTATCATAAAATCATTTTTTATCATAAAATCATTTTTTATCATTTAGAATAAGATTGTCAGTGCCATTATATATTAACATAAAATATTTTTTGAAGGAAATTTCATGACCTATCTTTAATCCGTTAGATTAAAAAAATAAAAAATATATGTATCAAAATTACATATATTATTAAATTGCATGTACAGACAGGCTGCTGCAAGCTTGATGTACATGGCAGTTGCTACTCGTCCTTATATTGCCTTTGCTGTATCATATTGTTTACAATTTTTAGATAGAGCTGAACAGAGACATTTGTCAATGGTTAAAAGAATTCTGAAGTACATCAAAGGAACATATAATATAGCATTAATATTCACATCTGGTTTTTACATCTTTATTCACATCTGGAACCTTGGAGGCATATAGTGATGCAGATTTCGCTAGTGAGATAACAACGAGAAAAAGTGTCTCTGGTATTGAGTTTAAATATAGTGGAGTAGCCATTGGCTGGGCTAGTCGTCGACTGCAATGTGTGTCATTAAATACCACAGAAGCAGAATATGTAGCTGCATGTGAGGCAAATAAGAAATAGTTTGGTTGACACGTCTCTTTGATGACATTGCCCCACTAGCAACTATACCAACCCTGAAAGTGGATAATGCATGTGCAGTTCGTTTAGTGAAAAAATCAGAATTTCACCAACGAACCAAACATATTGACATCAAGTTTCATTTTGTACGTGAAAAATATTTATCTGGTAAACTCAATATTCAACATATTGATGGTGAACATAAACTTGCAGATATTTTTACAAAAGCGCTGCCAAAAGCACGTTTTGAACTATTAAGAAATGCTCTTGATATAGTGAAAATAACAGAATTGTAAGTTCAAGGGGAAGTGTTAATATTATGAACTTTCAATTGACACTTTACTCCATGTACCTGCTCGTGTTCTCAAAGCTTTTACATGTAACTTTTTCTTTGTGCTGATGGGAAGTTCTCTTTCCTGTTCAGTTTTTGGATGTTGTAGCATTCGTGTGGCGCTTGGTCTATATTCTATGTAATTACTACACAATTTGTCGTTTTCTGTAACTACGTTAATTAAAACTCAAGATATAATCTCTGCTACTTAATTTTGTTAAAGTGTTAACAGTTATGTCACCACACTGCTAATCGATTTCGAGCGTAGGAGAGCGGGTTCAATTCACGTGCTGGCCCTGGGTGTTTTTCCAAATCTTCGTCCTGTAATTCTGTCGTGCTGTCTGTGTTTATCTGACGAAGATTTACAAACGAGCTTCGAGAGTCAAACATACAAATCTGATGTCAATGTTATCAATGCCATAGAATGTACACAATTGAAGTAAAAGTAATATTGTCAGGGTTTTGATATTTTTCAATTCTACTTGCATAGTATATTTTATTTAATGAACATATATAATCTTAAAAATTGCCATGAGTTTGCTTCTGATAGGCACACATTCATCTTCCATTTTATGATGTTCTATATTTTAAGATGTTCATAGTGTTTCATAAATTTTGTTTATTTTAGTGTCTGATATTTTTATCCAAAGTATAGATATGTCTTATCTGTAATGTCATTTGTTTTTAAGCTTTAATTTCGTCTTTATAGGTTGCTGCTTTCGTTTTGAATATTCCCATCATATCGAGTAAAGGATGAAATTTTTAAGGACGTTGCGCCATATTTAATCATAATTGTTATTTGTTTTTAAATATCCATATATTCATTTTTTATTATTCAATTTATTATGCATATGAGATTTAAAGTAAATTAATTTAATTTATTACATTTCTTTTCTTTCTTTCTTTTTTGATTCTTAATTTGATTTATTGATATTTCATTGACTTTGAACAGTTATTTCAAATTAGAACCATACATTTGCTCAAATACCTAAGTATTAATACATATAACTACTTAATAATATTGATTTTTTTTTTCCTTTTCTCAATGTGTGCATAATTTTTTAGTTCATACGTATTAATATCAAATTAAGAAACTTCATTTCCAGTTTAATAGAAACAAAATATTTATTTACACTGAATAAATATCATCTTATGTATGTGATTATTAAGAAAGTCACATACAAAGGTTGACACCAAAAGTTGACAAACACTAATTTATGTTAAGATGCATCTATATACAAATTTATATGAAATTCTGTGCAGTAGTTCCTGAGATAGCCTTTCCTTAAATTGCGGAAATCGCTGTTTAGCAGTGCCACCTGTAGGCCGATAAACATTCAAATTGATTCACCATAATATCTAATGATGGTCTTCAAATATGTTTGATTATATGCAATAGAACCTGAGATACAGACTCCCCATAAATTGCAGAAATCGCTGTATAGCAGCGTCACCTATTGAGCGGTTGACACCCAAAAGTTGATAGACACTAATCTAGGTCAAGATGCATCTACATATAAATTTATATGTAATTATGAGCAGTAGTTCCAGTGATACAGATGCCACAAAATTTTTGTCTCTCTCACACATACAGAGACAGACAGACAAACATTTTCTAAAAATAGTCAAATCGAGTTCTAGACCTCTCAGAACGTGTATATTCGTCGAAATCCGGAAATAGAAAATTTTTACGAATCCAATACTTTCTTCTATTGAATATAGGAGAAAGTAAAAATCACTAAATACTTCTTGAGCAATCTTCACGAATCTTTAAAACACAGGAAATTTCGTTTGGCAACATTCAGATACGCGAAAATCACACAGCTTCAAAATATCAATGTGAGTTTATCACATTTCGTACATTGATCGTTTAGTAATGCAAAAATATAGAGGGTGACATGGTTGGCATCTTTTTCGCCAACCAGATACAAGATGCCAAGCAGTGAGGTAAAGCACTTTTCACCAGTTTTATTTTATGCAAGCTTTGTTTTGTGCATGAATAAACACTGGAAATTTACCAGGTTATTTAATCTTTTTTTTTTGCCGATTTTAACAACTATATTTAAACATTATATCTACCTAAATATTAAAAGAAAAACCTGAAGCCAACTTTTTTTTCTAAGTAATAGTTATACAATTATGTACAAGACTGCAGAATTTACTTTAGTATATAACAGGACTTATTTTTAATCTATTATTCCATATAAAGGCTTACGGTAACAATGTTGAGTTCCTCGGCAGCGTTTTTTTTTAATTAATTTATTTATTTATTTTATTTCATTGGTACAGCTTTTGTACGGCTATCTTGGTGACGTTTAAATCTTTGCCATTCTAGAGATGAATTAAAATGGCTATCACAATGCCATAAGTAAAGACCTTGTCGAAAAAGGTTCAAGGTAAGGTTAAAATTTCAAACTTCACCAAGGGGATCCTATACTAAAGCAGTTCCCTTTCTTTCATGTGATTTTTCTTTTTCTTTTCTTTTCTTTTTTTTTTTCCTTTGTTTTTGTTTGTAAAACTTGATGCAAGAGGAATAAAGGCGAAATATATTTTTAGTTTGTCTAAGTATACAAAAAGCATAATAAATAAATAAATGACAATGTGAAATGTTTGATTTAACTAAACAATCCTGTCTTTTCAGTAAGATATAACTATAACTATAAAAGAACCAATGGACTTTGTATGTTTAATTTATTATTTGAATGAATAAACAGTTATCTTTTATAAACATGCAGACCATGATGGATTTTTTTTTTCTTCGATCAATACATTGTTCCAATTATATTAAAAGATTAAAAAAAAAAAAGCTGCACTTGAAAAAATTGATTTTTCCTTTGAAAAACAGTCAATTTAATCATTGAAATATAAAGAAATAATAATTTTACTGGATATCGGATATCTGTATCCAGCAGGAAATATTCCAAATACATCTCTGTTACAACCCTACAACGTTAATGTTGGGTAGTTTTTAAATGGAGAAATAAAGTACCCAAGTGCAGCTTTTTTTGTTCCTTAGGATATATATCTATATATGTTTTCAATTAAATTATCTTTTTTACATTATTTTATTCATCTGAATTGCACAGATAGAAATCACAGCTAATTAATCACAGGTGATTAATTGCTGGCATGCAGTTAATACAAAAGTATCTCATTTGTTGGTCCTTCCGAGGCCGAGTGGTTATAACACCACACTGTTAATCTCCTTCGAGCGCAGGAGAGCGGGTTGGGTTCCCGTGCTGGCCCTGGGTGTTTTTCCAATTCTTCGTAAGTCCGTCATTTGCTACCTGTCTTTATCTGACGAAGATTTGACGACTTGACCGTCTGTCGTCATTCGACGTCATGGTGAAATTTAACCTATAGGAGTCTTAATTTACCCCACAAATAAAGGACTATAGCCAATCATAGCGCAGCTTTTCCCCACAAACAAAAGGAAACTCCGCCTCGTTCTAGTCGTCCTTTACAAGCGGACTTCGAGTCAAACAAACAAATCTGATGTATATGTGTTATCTCATTTGTTTATATTAACGAGATAAATAAAGTAGAGGGATAAATGATAACCCTGACTTGGTCCAACATGAGTCATGTGATATGAACCATTTATGCGTTGGTTCTCTTGGTAACAGCTTATTTTCAATAAATTTCTATGGCAACGCTTTGGAGATTGTTTTTGGCAAAAATCATAACCACCAATGTTTTTATTTACTTATGTAGTTTACTAGTTTTTTGTTCTAAATCATTTTAGTTTTTATTCAATTTCATTTTTATTTCGTGTAGTTGAAATCTAACCGACAAAATATTTAAAAATAGTTGTTAACTTATTATTTGTTGTTAAATTTAGCTCTTTTAAAAGTTTAAATTTTCTTTATAAACATATTTAAATTTTGTTGAAAAATGATAAAAAAAAGAAGTATTTTATTATTTTTATAATGTGAAAATTTATTTTAAAAGCAATTTATTTCAGTTATAGGACTATCAAGTTACCTAACAATAACGATAATTTGCTGATCTGAAAGTTTAAATGCCAAAATTGCGATAAAGGGACAAACATAGCAATCTATTGGTTCGTGTCACGTGATTTATCTTGAATCATGGAAAGCTAATCCTTCATCCATTGAATGAACACTCTAATTTATTTATCACGTTGGTTTATATTGTTAATTTCTTTTGGGCCCCCCGTCGCCGAGTGGTTTCGTCAACAAACTGCTGATCGCTTTCGAACGTAGAAGCACGGGTTTGATTCCCGCGCAGGCCCTAGGTGTTTTTTCAATTCTTAGTACGTGTTCTCTGTCACAATTTGTCTAAGTATAAAAAAAGCATAATAAATAAATAAATGACAACGTCTGATTTAGAGAAATAATCCTGTCGTTGTAATAAGATGTCACTGTAAATGAACTTTGTATGCTGATTACTTGAATGAATGAAAGGTTATCATTCATAAACAGGCAGAACGTGTTAGAATTTTATTTATTTACTAGTACATAACCCCGTCAAAAATAACGGAATGTAAAATCAAAACGTAGTGAATCAACGAAAGCTTTGTCTGGTTCGCTGGTCACTATATTTAAAGGAAACTCTTTTATATCGCTTTATAAACAAAATTTAAATTTAAAAAAAAATCATGAAATTGCTCAAAAGCTTGCTTCCTGTATTTATTTATTGTTTGTTTCAATACATTGTTGCAATTATACGAAGGAATGGAAAAAAAAAAACAGCTGCGCCCATATTTGCATGTAACATATTTGCATATACAGACACTTATCATTAAATGTTTAAAATAATTATAGCCAAACAGAAACTATAGTTCTGATATAGTGCGTATTCATTGAAGATTTTAAAACGGCATTTTTATTTATGGCTGTTTTTATTTACATGACTATTATTTGTTTAGAAAATATGAGGGCGAAATCCCCGCAGAGTTCTGATATCAGAAGAAGTCGAGGATTTATAAAATAAGTGCTATAAAATTAGCACATATTCATTTGTAATTTCACTACAAATAGTGAATGAAATTCAAAACAGACATACTACATAAATATAACTACTTTTAAAATTAAAAATTTTAAATACAAAATGAATAAAAATAAAATGCAGAAATTAATATTACATACAACCTAAATACTACATTTCAGTTAAAAATGATTAAAAAAAAAAAAAAAAAAAAAAATCCACTCTCTTTTTTATGCTATTGAACATTGTAATATAATGAAATCTTTACTTACACTATATAGTGCCGGGAAAAAAAAAATCTTTACGCTTGAGTGGCCAAAAAAAAAAAAAAAAAAAACTTGTCAATTGCCGTTTTTACCATAAAAATGTGTCGAACCAGAGTGATGACAAGTTGTGTTTGTCGATCACAGATTACCTTTCCCTATCCTATCAACCCGCAGTTCTCTTAGACTTTTAGAGTAGGGCTGTATGCTCTTTGCTCCTGTCAGCCAGTATTTCGTTCATTTGTTAAAAAGTTTGAGAACCTAAATCGGTAGTCCCACTCCACACAATGAGTCGGATTAAGCTTAAAATGGAAGAGAAATCTCATGTCTTGACTCTGCTAGGGGAGGGAATCTCTGAGATTGCTGAAGCATGACATCTAGCAGTTCATTCTAGTTGTAGCCATATGGCAAATGTAGCTAGAGATCCGTGCCTAAACGGCTGCAGTTCGCAATAAAATGTAAAGATGAGATGACAAAATACTGACTGCAATGTGATATTTACAATAAACAACTAGAATGTTAAGATTTTGCCTTAAATGTTTACATTTTAATGACTTTGTAAAGATTTTCTACATCTGACTACATTTAGAATGATCTGCCAGATTTCTAACTACATCAATCACAGAGATTCCCTCTCTAGCAGAGTTAAGGCATGAGATTTCCCTTCCATTTTAAGATTTTTCTGACCCATTGAGTGGAGGGGAAATACCGATGCAGGGGCTCTATTCTCGTCTAGTCGTTACGCGGAAACCGGTTGTTGTGAAGCGAGACAACGACGATTTGCTATTCTCGCTCTTATTGTTTACAGTCGTTAAGTTACCGACAGCTAGGAGGCAGTTGTTCAGCTCAAAGATCGTCGTTTATCACAATGAAAGCGGGCGTCTGTATAATGTTTTAGTTTGCTCAGTTAAAGGGACATTTCACATTTTCTACCATTGAAAACCGGTTGTCAACATCCTATTGACAACTTTCCCCTCCCAAAACGGATTACGAATGACCCCTTGCAACTGATTGGTTTAAAATGTCACCCTCGAACGCAGAGAGTTTCATTTTGCACTCAAGATAACAACGGAAGACCAGAATAGCATTTAGCCGGAAGATGGTTATTACGGTCGGTATAGAACATAGTTACAAACTGTCGTTAACGACTACAAGTGGTGGTTAATAAACAACTAGACGAGAATGGAGCCCCAGGTTCTCAAACTTTTAACAAATAAACGAAATATTGGGCGGCGAGAACAAAGAGCATACAGCCTTACTCTAAAAGTCCACGATGGGAACTGAGTGTTGATAGTATAGGGAAAGGTCGTCCGTGATTGACTAAATACCACGTGTCATAACTGGCCTTCCATTCTCTTCTCTAGCAGAGTCAAGGCATGAGATTTCTCTTCCCTTTTAAGATTTTTCTGACCCATTGTGTGGACTGGGAATACCAATGTAGGAACTCAAAATTTTGGGCAGCAAGGGCAACGAGTACACATTCTTACGCTAAAAGTCCACGAGGCGAACGTATTGATAGTATAGGGAAAGGTCGTCTATGACCGACTAACACCACGTTTCATCACTGGGGTTCCACACATTTTTATGGCGGGAACGGAAATTGACATTTTCTTTTTTTTTTTTCTTTTTTTTTGCCACTCAAGTGTAAAGATTTTTTCTGCCGGCATTGTAGATAATATCATGGTTCTTTTTTTTTTTCTTAATCAATAGTGTAGTGGAAGAAAAAAAAGAAAATTAATAAGTAGTATTACACTGCTTCTTTTTATATTATTCTAATATATATAATTACTACATTCATATTCTCAATAATATACATAAAAATAATGTGCTTACAAAACCTTAAAAAAAATTTAGTCAAAAATCAGAGCAGTAGGAATCATTTTCAGCATGTGTTAATAATTCTCATGAAAGCTTAATTTCTAACAAAAAAGAGTATGAGAACACTAGCTCGTACGTGTGTTTGAATAGCGGAAAAAAAATTCACAAAAAATATGTCACGCGTAAAAAAGGCCCCAGAAAAATGTCACGCGGAAAAAAGCCAAGGGAAAGAAATTCATGAAGAAAAAAGTCACCAGAAAGAAAAAAGGTATTAAAAGAAAATAAATAAATATAAATGCGTTTTCAGTTTTGAAATGCGTTTTTAAATCTTGTAAGACTGTGTTAGTGTAAGTATGTGATGAGTACATAGCATAAAAATTTAAAACTACGTGAAATAAAGGCAGTGTTCAAACAAATGAAACTCAAGTAAAACTAAGAAGAAGCAGAGGCCACCACCGCTTAAGACGGGTGGAGCGGGATAAACAATTTTTACCGGGCTTAACTTTCTCCAAACCTCTGCAGACCCTATTATAAGTAAGAAAAGTTAAGATAAAATTATTTTTATTATTAGGTAATATATATATGAAATTACTGATATTTATAAACCAAATTTATATAAGCTGAATCAGCCATATATATTATGAGTTAAAAAGTTAAAATAATAATTTATGATTATATATATATGTGTGTGTGTGCGTGTATATGTTAAAATTTGCTTTTGAGAGATTCAAATATAAAATTCAATTAAAAAAATACTATTTCAAATTGAAATTTATTTTTATAAGCAGTAATAAAAATTTATTAGTTTTTAATTTTTTGATGTATAAGAAGTTTTTAATTCTTCTTGCGATGTCGTGTACACATACTAATTTACTAAGACACAAACGGATAAACTATATCACTTTTATGATTTTAAGATTTCCCGCAACTCAAAGCGTATAGAAATGTAAAAAAAAAAAAAAAAAAAAACTGAGGATGAAAATTCCCAATCTCTATAGTATGGTGGGTAATGAAAAATATGCACATATTGATAAATATGTTATATATATATAGGGAAACGGCTACAGACCATCATGACATTAACAACATTTATTAAGAAATAAAAGGGACATTACATAACACTAAATATAGATATATTTTATGAGCGGAGATACCGTCTGCATGTCCCAGTTCGACGTCGACTAACTAAGTAACAGGTGCGCGTCAGGTGCGCGCGCATACAGTGACAAAGTAATCTCGTCATAACTACGTAGCAGTGACGTCACACAGCAGAAGGAAAGCTAATAACCGAGAAATACAATTTCCCATATCGGCCATCATGACCAAGCAGGCGGCCTCGCCTGAAGGTTATCAAACACAACAAGAGAAAAAAAAATTAAATTAAATTAAACAAAAACAAAAGAAATAAAAATGAAAATAAACAATATACAATACTACATAATAGAAGTATAGATACAGTAATAATACAGCTGCATTAACAAAATAAAAAAAAATTGTATACATTACCAAATGGAAAATTGTGCAATTATTGCAGGCAAAACCTGAATCATCAAAATAATAAAATAATATAAGATAAGATGTTAATAACATACTAGCAAAAAGTAGAAAAAAAAAACAGGTAGATAATTTTCACCAAAAAAAAAGAAAACATGGCAGGTATGGTATAGAATGTTCATGAAAAATCAAAAAAAAAAAAAAAAAAAAAAAAAAATAGTTCATGAAAATTACAGTTGTTCTTATTTTTTCAAGTTCAAGTTCAACGAAGGATTTAAAAAAGATTTTAAGTTTGCACACAAAAATGTCCAAGTAAGAGTTCTTAAAAAAAATAAATAGAATGTTTTGAAGAAATATGTTAAGTAAGTGTCTGAAACGTGTCGCTCCAGGGTTTCAGGAATTCAGCGCAAGTGCTGGTCTTGAATGGGCCTTCTACGAAGTCGCATTTGACGACGTCATATGCGTCGTTTCGTTTAAGTTTGGTTATCTTATATGGACCTAAAAATTTCTGTTTTCGTTTTAGGCCTGGCCCGAACTGGGTGCGTTTAACTGCGACTAAATCGTTGAGTTGGAAATTAGAAGCTGGTCGTCTTCGAAGGTTATACTGTCTGCGATTTTCTTCTTGCACTATTTGAATCTGATTTTTTTGCGTCGATACGTCGTTCTTCACGTTGCCTCTGAAATGTGTTAGTAGATTCGTCGTTGAGAAGCTCCAGGATCTTGATATCATCTTTATTTTTCATCTTGGTTCTAAATAATAATTCAAATGGTGTCGTCTTTATACTCCTTTGAAAAGTCGAGTTGAGGATTTGTTGGAGAGCAGGCACATGGGAAAACCACTTTTCGGGGTTGTCAGATGATAATTTTGACAATACTGCGCTGATAGTGGAATTTTTATTTTCAACTTGACCATTCGATCTTGGCAAATCTGCTGTAATTGGTATGTGAGTGATATTTTGGTCGTGGCAATAGTCTTTAAATGCAGTGGAAGTGAATGCTGGACCACGATCTGTGATAATTCTGGCGAGGTTTCCGAAGATTGGCTTTCTAGTCGGCTGATAACTTCTGCGGCGTCTGTAGATTTTGTGGAGTACAGCGAGGTAAACTTGGAGAACGCATCAACAACCATAATGTGTTTATATTTTTTTGATGTAGAAGCTAGGGGACAAAGTTGATCAATATGGTATGTGTGCAGGGGTGCATCGTCTTTATCAATTGGGTGGAGGAAACCATCTTGTTTACCTCATTTTCGATTGTACAGTTTATTTTATACAATTTTTGATGCAACTTTCGATTTTGTCTTTGAGGTGAGGGATATAAAATCTTTATTGATTAACTCTTGCGTACGGAGTGCTGCAAAATGTCCACTCTCTTGTGCTTCTGTAATTATGCTACTCTGCAAGTCTTTAGGGACGACGAGTAAATCGACACCGTTCACTGTTTTATAGAGAAGGTTGTTTTTCACAGTGTAATCATCATGAGGTGTGGACTGCAGAAGCATTTTTAATGCCTGAACTACTTCATCAGATTGCTGAGCTTTCAAAAGCTTTACATGAAGGCTATCTTGGATGATGAAACATTGTGGAGCTCGACTTAGAGCGTCCACATGTGCCATGCGGGAACCTGTTCGATGTTCAATACTGTAGTGGAATTCTTGAAGGTACAGAGCCCATCGTGCAATACGGGAATTTATTTCTTTTTTACTGAGAGCCTTGACGAACGCGTCACAGTCTAATTATTTTAAAGTTTGTTCCCAGGAGGTAGATTCTAAACTTTTTGAGGGCCTCTGCCACAGCCAGGACTTCAAGTTCAAAGCTGGTATACTTTCTTTCGTTATCAGATGTTTTCTTCGAAAAATAAAAGATAGGGTGGAATTTATTATCGTTGATGTTTTTCTGCAACAGGACTGCCCCCAAGCCATCCATAGACGCGTCATTTGTTAAAATTGGCATTTGTTAAAATTTATGTCAAGTCCGTACTCGGAGAACAGTTTTTAGACGCTCTACGGCCTCAAGTTCGTTATTTGCAGGAATTACAAGGTCATCCATATAAGGGAGTACTATGCGGGCAGCAATCAGGTCTCTAAAAACAGCGTTTATATTATATATCTCACGAACACTGAAGTGCAGGAGCTAAGTCCGAAAGGCATGTAGCGGAATTGGAATTGACCATTATGGGTTACAAAACTAGTGAAAGGGCGGCTCTGTTTGTTTACATGAAAAAATCCATTACATAGGCTATCGTACTAAAAATTTTGGCATGTTGAAGTCGATCTAAACTATCATCAATTAGGGGGAGGGGATAGTGATCTTTAACTGACTTACGATTGAGCTTCCTGTAATCGATGCAAACTCTGTGTTTACCATCTTTTTTGCAAACGGCTACCACTTGGCTGGCATATGGGGAGGACACTGGTTCGATAATACCATTTTTAAGCCATTCAGAGACTTGTGCGTCTACAATGTCTCGTTCGGTAAAGGGTAGGCGTCGGGGTGTGTGAAAAATAGGTGTATCGTCAGTTAAAGTGATGTTAAGTTCAATGTTCGCAGTTTTGATTTTATTAGGTTTATAGGTCGACAACAGTTTGTTAATGTCGTTACGAATATGTCGTGAAACATTAGGACCGATATCAAATTTGGGACTATCGTCAGTGATCGTCATGATAAAATCTGGATCTGCGGTATACTCATTTTGCTGTGAACAACTAGAAAAAGTGACACCGGTGGGTGAAATACTAATGTTGGCTTGTTGGATGACGTCACATCCAACTATAAGGTCATAAAATGTTGACACGTCGGGTACAACTGAAATAGTTGCTGAAAACTCTTGGTCATCTATAGTAATAAAAGAATTAAAAGTACTGATAACATGTATACGCGCAAAGCCAAAACCAGTTAAGGATTTATTAATTTTTGACAACGGTGGGAAACCTATTTTTATCCATGCGGAATGTTTCAAAAAGGTTAACTGACTACCAGTATCAACCAAACCAGTTAATTCATTACCGCTAATTGTAACTTGTTTATACGTATGGGAAGCATGCGATTCATGTACAGTGTTAACTCTATCTCTGGAGGGAGGTCCTTCATTTGCAGCGGTTCGGCGGCAATCGGTAGACTTGTGTCCAAAAAGACCACATGCAAGGCACCTAGGGCCACGAGAACGGTTAGGACAAAATTTAGATAAGTGACCGATATCGTTACAATTGAAACAACGTAATTCATTTTGAGATGCCGGACCAATATTAAATTTGGATTCGCGAGTGAAAGCTGGTTGTGTGTGACCAGTACTGCGTTTTCGACTGTCATATGTTTGTTTATAACTAACTGAATTTCGTTTATTTAAACTTATTGTATTAAGAGCAGTTTCATAAGTATGCAATTTTTCTTTAAATTCTGCAAAAGATTTTGCTCCACAAAGAAGAATTTTTTCAGAGGGGTTGCCCTGTATACCTAGAATGTTGTACTGAATAACCGAAGAATCGTCAATAACGGCATTACCGCGGTTAGCAATTCACGCATCGCTAAAAAATATTACACAGCAGTTTCGTTAGGACGCATTTTTCTGTTTTCTAGTTTGTGTATCTCAATGGAAGGTATGGTATCCAAAAATTCAGAAATTAACGCGGCTTTAAATGACTCATAAGTATTAAGATTTCGTTGTGAAAATAAAAATGTTTTAGCAGAACCATTAATTAATCGTTTAGCAAAAATAAGTTTTTGTTGATCAGTAAGACTGGGAAGTAAACAGAATTGTTCCTCTATGTCATTAAAAAAATTAGGTATAGAATAGGAATCATTACCAGAGAAGGTTCTGCACGTACTAGCCAGATCTCGGAGAAGAAACCAGAAGTGATTACTCAAAACCGACATCGCGTCTCTAGCTTCATTCGGAGAATGATGTGGAACTTCCGAAGGAAAAGTTTTGGTTTGAGATACGAAAGCTGAAGTAGTTGGAACAATCGAAGAAGGGGTTTCAACAGAATGATTATTTACACTGAGATCGTCTTCGGCTGACAAAAAAATAGTGTCTAATGTTTTCTGAAACTCAGATAAATTAGTAAGTGCATTAAAAATTTCTTTACACAAATTTTCCTTACTGCCGACTGGTTCTATGTGTAGGACGTTAGCAATTGATACAAAATCGGACAAAGTAAATGTTTTTAAAATGTTTTATTGATGTTTGTTGGTGTGGAAATCGGCAGAAAAACCGCTAAAATTTTGCGTACGTTTACGCGATTGATGATCAAAAGCTGGGTATCCTAACAGCGTGTTAAGTAATTTTATAGTATTTGTTTTACAATATTTAAGAGAATTTGCAACTAGCGGGAGGTCGCCTAATTTAAGGGCCATTTTTAGGATGCAAGAAAAATAAAATAAGGAAACCGAAGTAAATAATTTTTTTTTTTTTTTTTTTTTTTTTTTTTAAGTAAATATTGAAAAAAAAAATGGTTTATAACCAGAACATATATATTTTAGAAACAATAAATAAATATTGGGAACAGAATATTTCTTTATTGAGGGAAAATAATTAAATATGGGGGGAAGAAAATTCTTTATTTATACAAAAATGAACAAATAAATAATTTTGAAACGGGCTTAAAACGGCAAGAAATGAGTTTCAATTAAAAATTAAACTGAATGCTACAATTTTTCTTTAATATTATCATGCAAAGAGAAAAAAAAAATGCATGCGCCTACCTGACATTAAGGGCAGTCCCACGCAGCGATGACATTATTCAATCAATTATTCAATCAGTGACGTCACACAGCATAAGGAAAGCTTATAACCGAGAAATACAATTTCCCATATATATATGATAAAAATTTAAATATAAGAGGGAGTAAAACTTGAACCAGAACAAAATTTTTATAAACCAATGCGTAAATGCAGCAAAAGGAAATATAAAACTATAATAAATAAGCAAAATGTCTAAAGCCAGATAAAAAAAAATAATCCCAAAACACATGGGGGCCTTCATGAGGGAAGTTCCCCCATGTAAGGAAAGGAATTTCTTTCGAAACACTGGTAATTTAACCGAAAAACACGTTTCTAGTCCCCAACTTCTTATAGATGGAAGCAAAACCATACAGCAAACGAATTTAATTAATACAAAGCATAAAGGCAATTAAATTCAGAAATCAAGCACAAAGTATAATATATCAATATAAAATACAATAATATAAATAGTACCAGGACAAACTGGAATAGTCATTAGAATACGGAAAATTGAAAACGACCCCCATTATAAACTTAGATCCAATTGGTCTTGGAACAATGCGTCCAGACTCATGCCCCGGTCTGGATCAAAGTCGCCCAGTTGAATGTATCCCGTGAACAGGTCGTGGATCAAATCGCCCAAGAAATTTTTCTGAGTCATTTGATCCATTGCTATGATTGGCCATTGGTTATTGCTCTGGTTACGACATCTATCGGTCATTACAAAGGCAAATATGCACAAAAGCATTTTTTTTTTTTTTATATATAACTGAATATTTGTTTTTAAATTATAAATATACGCACGCAGAGCCGCCAACCTAATCCGGCAAATTGTTTGTACCGCCCCTTTTTCTACACCACTTAATTTTTAGAGTAATTCTCTTCAAATATATTTATGATGAATTAAAAAAACAAATACTCTAAAAATTTAGTGGTGTAGAAAAAGGGGCGGTACAAACAATTTGCCGGATTAGGTTGGCAGCTCTGCGCACGCAATGGATTGAAATATAATACAACAATGCAAATTAAAATTCATCGAATAATACTTAAATTTAATAAAATAATGGACCGGTCTGGATCAAAGTCACCCAGTAGAATGTATCCCGTGAGCATATTTACTACCTTTACTCGAGTTCAAACGGGGATGCAGTTCGACACTGCTGATTGTTTTTTGTTTCGCGTGTCATATCTGATGTCACGCTTTTCGCGAAAATTTGATGAAATATTCTGTCTCGTAAAGTTTTAATGATAATATTTTATTGTATTTCGACTTCACTTGTAAACTGTTTTCATTTCCGGAATCAAAATTTCCTCTATCATTCATTCATGAAATTGAATCAATTTCTGATAATATAATCACAATTGGCAGTAATACAAAAAAAAATTAGATGAGTGTAAAAAATGGATACAAGAGTTTGGTGAGTTAACAAACACCAAGTGGAATTCAACATGATTAAAGCTATCAGCTCAAAGATTTGCCTGCTCGGTAAGTATTAATATATATATATATATTCATTTTAATCTTATATTCATCGTGGTTAAGCATTATTTTTAAAGAAAAAGCTGTAATGTAAATAATAATTATAAATAGATAAATAAAGTACCTTTCCTATTCTGTTTTTAATTTTAACTTAATTTTAATTAATTAATGAATTTTTATTTATTTATTTTATTTTATTTTTTATCTTAAAATAAATTTATCTTTAATAAAAGCATAGGAATTAGTGAGTATGAAGCAAAACTGCCTTAACTTGCTAAAGTTATGCAGTTACGATTGCATTTTATCACATTTAATCTGCAATTAATTTTCGCACGCAATGGATTGAAATATAATACAACAATGCAAATTAAAATTCATCGAATAATATTTAAATTTAATAAAATAGAATTATAAAATGCTCCCTGCTAACAATATTTTTTTTTTTTTTTTTTTTTTTTTTTTTAATTTTGACGTTAACAAAATATTTTAATTATGTTTATGTACTACTTTGTAAATTTAACGATGAGTTAATTTTTATAAAACATTTTTATGTTCGAATACTAAATATTTGCATTAAATTTTAGCATTTAAACATAAAAGTAATTAACAATATTTAAAAATCAATATTGAATTTGTATTTAAATTAAAAAAAAAAAAAAAAAATCATAAATATATTACACATTTAAAATATCATTGATTGAAATCATAATTCATTGAATTTAACAAACCAGTTTAATGAAGTGATAATTTAAAAAACTGTAATACAAATCTTTTTTTTTTTTAATCATTGATTTAAATCAAAATTTAAATTTTATAAATTTTTGGCAATGTGTAATAGTTTTATATTTCTTATGTTAGATCATAATAAAACTTGAATCTATTTCTTATTTACATCAAATATTTGAATGCTAAATATTTGTTTTAAATTTCAGCATTCCAACTTAAAAATATTTAACAAATATTAGCTTGAAAATAAATCCACAAAATATTATTTAAAATTGTTTACAATATATCGTTAAAATACAATAATGCATAATTGAAGGGGGGAAAAAATTTTCTAAAATTAAAACTTTATTGTTGTTATTTTTTTATTTAAATAATTTTCAAAAAAGAATTAAGTAATTAATATTATTGTATTTCAGTGCATATGTACCCAACCATGAATAGAAAAAGGTAGATATGCATCTATCATTTATTATTATTATTATTCATAGTTAAATTAAATTTTTTAATTAATGAATTAAAATTTTTCTTTATAGCTAATTTCAAACTAGGCCTACAGATGGCAGCACTGATTTTGATCCAATAAAGGGATCAGAGTTGTCCAGCCTCTCTTTGGACCGGTCGAGTCATGGATCAAATGTTTCAGGACTTAGTTGAATCGGTCGAAGTGATCCACAGGCTGGACTCACTTCAAATACAGGGACTGCATTCCCATACAAATTAAGCCTCGATTCTCATCAAAAAATTTTTTGTATAATTTTTCATAATAAGCGTCTGACACACGAACATTGGTTAGACTCCATTCAACACACAGTAAGGACAAAAAATTTTGCTTTTATTACATCCGTGACTCAATCAATTTCACTACATACAAGGGTGATTCAGACATTCAGAGGAAAAGTATGCCTACTTACTCACAGAAAAAACATTAGAACAATCCCTTATTAGAATTTCCTTAATAAGGGATGTTGTATTTACTCTGAATTGAAAGACTAATATGTCTTTGTTACACTATTTCAGTATTGTTGGGAATTAATTTACTACTATCTAAACATGAACTCAATAACCTAAACGCATTATTAAAATGAAAAAATATAAATTTTCAGTTCCTCTAAAACTCGTCACGGCACATCTTCTCCAAATGACATCCTCAGGGTTTCCTATGGAGGAAAAGATATCTTGTGGATGTCTTCAAATGTATTTTGGACAAGTGTGTTAGGGACAGCATATATCATCCAAAACACATCCTCAGGATGAAAATACATCCAAGGGATATCCTCAGGATAAGTGTGCTGTTGGGGACGCACTTGTAAACTTCACACGAAGTGTACTCGTTTTTTTGTCAAAACTGTAGTTACTGTGCTTAGTTAAGATTCAAAGTAACCAGTTATCTATCAGTTTATGAACATTTTTTTCTAAACTTTTTGAAACAATTTATTTCTGAAGTGTGTTTTGTTATTTTGAGGTTTATAAACATATATTTTTTATACTTCCATAAGGAATGTAGTAACCAAAAAGAAAACAAAGCAAATTATATCCTAAACATTTTTTAAAAGGAATTATAATCATCAGACCATATTTATTATTATGTGTTTTGCTCTGCATAATAAAACATATATCTATTAAATCTACCCCTGTCAGTAAATCTTTTAACATATATCATCACACTAATGTGGCTTTAGCTTTTTTTTTTTTTTTTTTTTTTCATGAGTGCGTAGATGACTATTTAGATTACTTTTAGTAGAAAATTTTTTTGAACATTCTTCGCATACATACGGCTTTTCGTTTGTGTGAATGCGCTGGTGTGTATTAAGATAGTCTTTTTGACAAAAGTTTTTAGAACACACTTTGCATGTGTATGGCTTTTCTTTTGTATGAATACGTAGATGACGATTTAGATGATCTTTTTTCGCAAATCCTTTAAAACAAAATTCACACACGTATGGCTTCTCACCACTATGAATGCGTATATGTATAGTTAAACTTCCCTTTTCAGAAAATCTTTTTAAACAAAAGACGCACATGTACGGCTTTTCATTTGTATGAGTGCGTAGATGGATACGGAGACAACTTTTCGCAGAAAATTTTTTCGAGCATATGTCACAAATGTACGGTTTTTCTTTTGTATGCGTACGCAGATGATCATTAAGATTTCTTTTTTCAGAAAATGTTCTAGAACAGACTTCACACATAAATGGTTTTTCTTCTGTATGAATACGTAAATGAGTAATTAGACTGCTTTTTTGAGAAAATTTTTTACAACAAATTTCACACGAGTGTAGCTTTTCCTTTTGGTGCATGCGTAGATGTGTTTCTAAACAGAATTTTGCAGAAAATGGTTTGGAGCATATTTCACATATGAACGGCTTTTCACCCGTATGAATGCGTCGATGATTATATAAACTAGACTTTCTAGAAAATTTTTTAGAACATACTTCACATACGATTGTCTTTTCTTCTGATTGAGTATTCATAGGTGAGTCACTTGGAGTATTCGTTATAGAACATGAATCACATGATGTTCCTTTGGTATAACATTGGGGATCACTATTGGCATTCATCTTTATAGAATATTCTGCAGACAAAACCTGACCAATAAAATATTTCTTATGATAACAGAGCGATGATATTATTTAAATTTTTCTATTTAAAAAATAAAATAAAATAAATGCACGCTCCACAAAACTTTTTTTTTTCTCTTTGTAAAAAATATCTTCAGAAATTATTCTCCATAGAATATATATAAGACTCTCATTTTGTGTATTTATATGAATGCAGCCTTGTTTTCACGTGTTTTTTTTTTTTTTTTTTTAAACTGTTCAAAGTATATATTACGAGAAAGCATAATTTTTTTTAAATAAAAGCTTTATATTATTTTAAATAAATGCTTGACTTGTCTAAAAGTAATACTTTTTTTAATTAGATGATACCAATAAAATATAAATTACTGTAAAAGTTATCACACTATCAAACTGAAATGCTGTTTGGTCAAGCTTGTGACAAATCAGCTATTGTTTATGTAATAAGAAATGACTTCATTTATTGCTTTACTGCTAATAGAATCTTCATTCCTCCATTTTAAGGATTTCGAATTTTTTATGAAAAATAAAAAGATAAATTTCAAACATTTTCAATAACCAGAAGCATCCAAGCATCGTCTTCGTGGTATTTTTTGAGCAATATCAATATCAACCGCATCCACATAAGTGTATAAGAAAAAAGACGTGAGGCAGGGTCTATAGATTTTTTTTTTTTTTCAGAACATGCGCAAAAGCTATCGGAAGACAAAAAAAATGGCGAAAAGCAAAAGAAAAAAAACTTAATTTTTTAACTTTTAAGATAAAACAAGAAATACATATTTCCAAAATTAATTGCCCACAGCCACAAACACGAATAAGGAAATACAGCAATCTAACCATTCAGAAATCAGGGGGGAAAATTCCTATTCTAACCGCAAGAAACTCACTTTGACTGACGACTACGGAGTAATATTTTTATATTATTCTATATTACTCCGTGCTGACGACTGACGAATTGTTTATAAATATGAAGCCTATTTTAAAAGCTCTAAAATAGAAGGGATTGAGATTTTTATTTCTGTGCTTTAAAATTATACTTATGCATAGAAATGCCTTTTTTTTTTTTTTTTTTTAAATAGTAAATTACTATTTAATAGTATTGTAAATGCGAAAGTTTTGTGTAGCTTAGTGCGATGTTGTATTGTAGAAATTGGTTAAAAATGTCAATTTGTTAAAAATTAGGGAGTGCAAGAAGAAAAAAAAACATAATAAATATTATAGTCAAAAGTTGAAAATGTTACTCTTCTCTTTCTGGAATAGCATAGCATCCAGAATGAATACATTATTATCTGATAAATTAACGTGGCAAAATATTTGACATACTTGCTACTGCATTTTGGCATATAGTACTTCTTTTCTTTCACGCAAATTTATTAACACTTTTTAATTTCAAATTTTATCATAACACTTGTTATTTTATGATGTATGAGATTGAGGAGTAGAATAATATATAGAATGGTTTAAACTTTTAGTTTGTTCTGAAATAAATTAAACTTGAACAGATTCTATTACATTTTGATACGTCTTTCTTACCAGGTTTTTATTTGTCCCTGTAGAAATATCATATTGTGCTTGAGATCAAGATAAACTCTTTGGATTCATAATTCCACTGAAATGTATAGTTAATGAGTATATTTAAAAGAGAAATATTGTATAATCATTATTACTACTATATTATGTAAATTTGTCTTTTTTTTTTTTTTTTTTTTTGTAAGGAAAAAGATATTTTTAACTTTTTTTTTTTGTTTGTTTGTTTCAGGCACCAAAAGCCTACTACATATAATTTCATTTTGAAAGATACAACTTACTTTCATTGGAATAAACTGTTTTTCTTTTCTTTTTTTTTTTTTTTTTTTTTTACTCTGTATGCTTTTATGAACAGTTCAAAATCAGTTTTGTTAAGATGAATATTCTGGTTTTGTATATCACAATGTAAAAAGGGACAGGAGTGTTCCTTTGACTTAAATATAGATAATGCTATTTTAAATAAATAAATATATAAGGTATATATACAATATATGCAGTACTGAAGAACCTAGGATACAGTATTCCATTTCTGAAAATAAATAAATAAATACACTAACTGTAACTTTGACATATTCTACAATTTAAAAAAAAAAAAAAAAATGTAAATTATTTGAAAAATATTTTTACAAACACATTATTTCTGAGAAAGCAAAGATATTTTTTCAAAACCTTTCAAACACTTTTTTCGTTTTAACATTTCTAATGTTAATTGCATTACTTGCTCATATTTGAATGATTGAGAAGTATGTTGTGAACTATTTTTTTTATAAAAATGTACTTCGCTTATATGTCTTTGTGCTTTGAGTTTATGCAAAAGAAGAAAACCTTTTGTATTGTTTGTGTATTTTAATTCTTTTTTTCCGAGAAGATAAATTTCATGTAGAGTGGCTGCACAGAAAACAAGCTGTTTGCTATTAATATGTATGATGATAAGGTTTAACAAATGTGCAAAAAAAAGTAATTTGTTTATGATATAAGATAACTAAGATTTAGCAAAATTTTATAAACGCCTGTGATTTAGAATAAGATATTTATTTCTGAGACGTACACTCTAAGATTTTTCTGAAAAGTAACTTCTAAATAAATGATCATCGATTCCATAGAATGGAAAAATAATTTGTGAAAAATGCTCTGGGGAAACGGATTTTAATGCTGCAGCAAATTGTAATGCAATAAAAAAAAGCTTGCACAGCATAATATAGATGCATAAATACACCTGCATTTAAAAGATAGGGAAAAACAATTCCAAGACTATATTTAAAATTAATTTTAATGTGTGGAAAGTATAACGTATTTACATCTTGGTACAAAGGAGAAATGTGTATAAAATACGTATGATGGTTATTGTAAAATATTTTTCTAAAAAGAATAACTGTCAATATTTATGCAATTATTGTCAACTACATGTGCATTAAGATAGAATAGAATTCTATAGAATTTTCTAAAATGGAACATTCAGATAAAAATGCATTTATTCGTACAGCAGAAGAAACATACAAGTGTCAAGCATGTTCTAAGAAATTTTCGCAGAAGTGCCAACTAAATAATCATCTACGTATTCATACAGGAGAAAAGCCGTATGTGTGTGAAATATGTTCTAAAGGGTTTTCCGTTAAAGATGCTTTAACTAGACATATACGCATTCATTCAGAGGAAAAACCATATGTATGTGAAGTGTGCTGTAAAGGATTTTATACAAAACATATGTTAGTAAGACACTTACGCTCTCATACAGGAGAAAGACCATACGTGTGTGAAATATGTTTTAAAAAATTTTCTAATAAAAGTCAACTGAATTATCATCTGCGCATTCATACAGGAGAAAAGCCACACGAGTGTGAACTGTGTTCCAGAAAGTTCGCTGAAAAAACTAATCTAAATGCACATTTGCGAACTCATACGGATAATAAGCTACACGCGTGTGAAGTTTGTTCTAAAAGATTTTTGATAAAAAAAGATCTAAATGTACATCTACTTACACATACAGGAGAAAAGCCGCATGTATGTGATGTATGTTCTAAAGGATTTACTCACAAAGGAGATCTAAACAGGCATCTACTTACTCATACAAAAGAAAAGCCGTACGAGTGCCAAGTATGTTGTAAAAGATTTTCTCAAAAAAGTAATTTAAAAAAACATTTACGCTTTCATAGTGACGAGAAGCCATAAGTTTGTGAAATATACTGGAAAGATTGTTGTCAAAAAGGTAATTTATGTAAACATCTCTGCATACAATAAAATATATCGAAATGGAAGCAAATTCACTGAACAAATTAATTTTAATTGTTCCGTGCATTTATATGATCTATCAAGTATATGCCTTTAGGGATCTTCATGTAACACTAACTCATTTTTTTTTAAATAGAAACCATACGTTTCCTTCACAGAATCATGTTCAGTGGAGAAAAATCTGTTTTTTAACATGTATTGTTTTTCTCTTTTTCTTTCTTTCTCTTTTTTTTTTTTTTTTTTTTTTTTTTATAAGAATAAGGAGCCCTTATACAGGGTGACAATTATTGAACTATCTGAAATAAAATCGCCATAATTTCTGAACGGTTTGCAGGACGTTCAAATTGCACGGGGCAGTGATGCCACATGGTCGAAATTTTTTTTTTTCGAAAAAATCCCCAACTTCATTTCTACTAAAAAGGAAGAATAAAATAAATAATTTAAAAAAAGAATGTGATGCAGATTTAAGTGGACTTAAGCTCAGATTTTTCCACAAATGAAAGCAATTTTTGAAAATCATCCCCAAATAACAATAAAGCTATTGAAAATCCCTGGTCGTAGAGAAAAATCCTTACGTTGCCAACATAAGGAAACGGCATGTTTCCAATCAAACGCTCCGTCAATTAATCTTTGCCACTCTCGAGTGGCAAAAGATCAATTTCTATTGCTGGAAATACCAATGTTTTGCCACTTTACAGACAATTTGACTGCGAGTGACGTCACGTGCCCTTTCCTTATTGACAGAAATTTGAAGAACTCTCCAGATTTGTCCCCAAAAATTTTAGAATTCGTCTAAAAAAGTCCCTACAAATATTTGGTCCCCGAAATTGTCCCCAGAAGCCTCAAATATCCCCAAATTGGGGACAAAATCCCCAATCTGGCATCACTGGCACGGGGTGGGAATTAGCATGCGCTTGTTTCTGTCGGCTATTTATCAGCAAAATTGCCGCATATGGGGGACTGAGAGTCCGCATTTTGTGATCAAGAAGTCTCTCTTCTCCACCCTCAACGGGTAACTGTGAACTGGCGGATGGGATCCAAGGGGGGGAGGCTAGGGGGCTGAAGTTCCCCGAAAAGCATTGACATTTACAAACTTATAATTAAAGGAAATATTCATATTGGAATGATTGAATAACATTTTCAGTAAAATCAATTTAAATGATTATCTGCCATTGTTAAGTAAACATCAGCGTTCAAAAACCTCTCTAAATGCCACCTCTATTTGAGGGTCAATTTTTCTCACTCCCAAAATTTCGTTTCTGACTTTAATACTAATTTACCACGATTCAATGTACATATACCTCTGTTACGGGTCGCGTTTTGTGGGGGCTGATAATATTGTTTACTTTTAATGTGAACTAACTACTTTTCGTATGTACATCCTTTCAAAAAACCTCTTATTCAAGAATGTTAAAAAAAAAAAAAAAAAAAAAAGAAATCGATGGGGGCTTCAAACTTTCGCACATAATATCAAGTGTTGAAAGAGAAATTTATTTCAAAGAATTTCTACAAATATGCATAATTTCTGGGATTATTTAAACACTCAACCCCGCTAACAAAACCATTCCTATGGGCCTTGATAATATTGCTCTCGAATTCGAAAATACAGTAGGTATTTCCTATGAATATGTCGCTAGAAAAAAGAAGTGTTCAATAGAAGTTTATAATTTTTAATACACATATTATAGAGCAAATTCAGGCTTGCAAAAGTGAATTTTATGCCTTTAAATATTGTACGTAATAATTTAAAAAACTAAGGCTCCTGTAGATACGAACTGGAGCATCAGGCATTTTGTTGCCTTAGGGTTGCCCAACGGACCTCGATTGGCAGCCATATTCTCTGGATCTGACGCCATGCGACTTCTTTTTGTGGGGCTATATTAAAGACAAGGTGTACAGCAATAACCCCAAATCCATTGTTGAGCTGAAAACAGCCATTCAGGTGCTCATCGACAGCATCGATGTTCCAACACTTCATCGGGTCATGAAGAATTTTGCCACTCGTCTGCGCCACATCATCGCTAATGGTGGCACGCATATCGAACATGTCATAACGTAAATCCGAATATGTTTAGTGACCTTTACATGTTGAATAGAGTGTGTGCACGCTCTAGTTTCTAAGTAATTTACGTGTTATTTCCTATAGTTTAATAATTGTCACCCTGTATATTATTGTAATAAGAAATCCATATATACCAAAATATCGCGATTAGGATTGTGGATCTTCTTGAAGATTTTCTGCAAAGTTTTCAAAGTCTCTAAATTTCAAAGGTTTTTTAAATGAAAACTCGTTCATTAAAGAATTTATTGCATTCAAATAAAAATGTACATAATTATTCGAAGAAAAATGTACATGATTTTCCAACTCAAATAGAAAATATTAAACAAACCATCGAATTTATGATTTAATGATTATGAACGTTTATAAAACTAGAAAGCTATACATATTTTTTAATGACTGTTGTACGTATATAACAGTGGCGTAGCGTGAAATTTGAATCTGAGCATGCTCTGAAGTCAACTATGGAAAGAACACTACTCATCAAGGCGATATCGATATCATTTCATCAAATTTAAGTTCGGATTTTTCGAGTTAGTTTGTTGGTTGATTGTAGGATTCAAGTCCGATTGACTATACTTGGATCCTAGGCCTATGTGTGGAATGCCGTCCATGGGGGTCTTTGTTTGAGGTTCTAGCCAGTTTTTACGCGAGTTTCGTAGAAAACCACAGAAATCTCTAAACGGCTCGGTCGATGAGCGCGACCTTGGATCGAACCCGACACTTCCCATCTACCAACTTTGAGCGCAAACCCGCTCGGCCGCTAGTGGGCTTCAATTTCTCGGAATCTTATACAAAATTTTGCTTACAAATTTTGTCGCTTTAACTTTAAATCATACATCTAAAGGACTCTTATATTAACTTATTGAAGACCGCTTCACTAATTACTGTATTTAAATGAATTTTCAAAGCAATTTAATCACAATTTTTTTTTATATTACGTTAGAAAAAAAAAATAAAAATAAGAAAATAATACGAAAGGAATAGCGAGAACCGGAAAGAAAAAATCCATTGAAATCGCTGAAAACTTGGCTTCAGGCTCTCGGTGCGTTCGACTGCGTCTTCCACAATCGCAGTATGTTAGACTAAAGACCCCACTGCTGGTAGCAGCGCCTTAAGGGAGCGCTCGAATGTAGGTGCTTATTTGACCTCTGATAGTTCTTATACAAGAAGTTAATTGTTACAATTTGTAATAAAGTTAAAGATTTTATAAGTTTAATTCTTTCTATCATATTACCATTTGATTTAGAGAGAAACAACGCATTAAAAATAATAAACGTTTCTCTTCAAAAGGAGGTATTACGTCTTTACATAAACATTTATTTTTGAAAACGCAACTATTATGTGTAATTAAAAAAAAAAAAAAAAAAAAAAAAAAAAAAATGAAAGAAAGAAAGTTTCGCTCAGGAAAAGATATAACCAAATTAAGAAAATGTTTCTTATTCAAAACTAACGTTAAAAAGAAAAGAAAAAAAAAAAAAAGAAGAAGAAGAATAAGCAGTATTAAAATTTTATTATATAAAAACTATTTAACGGCATGGTTTAATGTGAAAGAATGAAAAATAAATAGAATAGCGATCGTTACTAAGGAATGCAGGATGAAAAGAAAAACACACAAATTAGATAAAATTTAAGAAGATAAAGCAGAAAAATTAACGGAACATTCCAAAATAAATAAACATTTAAAATAATCAATTTAAGAAATTCAGATTCGAAAATTAAAAAAAGAAAAGAAGCAGAAAAAAGAAAAGAAAAAAAAATCTATGCTCACCTGTAAGATCAAAGCTACGCATCTGGCAATTTTTTATAGATCTGCGATCAGTGGCCTGACCTTCAGATTGCATACAGGCACACCTAAAGAAGATATTAGAAAAAAAAAGCAACTTTTTCCGGCACATAAATTTTTTTTGGAAATTTATCAAAATTTTATTTTGCAATTTAATCATTTTCAAATCAACTCTTTTTTTTTTTTTTCTTTTTAAAAAAGTTTTTTTATTACATCATTGTAAAAGGAAGTATAAGTTTTAATTTATCAATCAGTTGGAGAAACCAACTCTCTATGCGAACATCTCTACCGAAGGTAAAAAATCCCTAACGCTGTAAAAATACCTAAAACTTTAGAATATGCTGTCCAAGGATCGCATGCCTTGAATCGTTTACACAGCGGAACTCCCCTTGTACTTCATATGAGAGAAAATTAGAGGGACGTTGAATATTCCCTCAAATAGCAAAAAATCCCTATATATGGGCAGGCTTTACAAAGGTAGCATAAACCTGACATAAGCAATAACCGGTCAGCAGGAGAAGAGGGTGACGATATCTCTGGGATGATATTGGTCAGCAGATGATGCCTAAACAAAGCCGGAGGGTACTACTGGTACTAACGACAATAGTAAGAAAGAAAAAAAGCCCTCGGATTTATCCAGGAATAATTTAACAAAAGAGAAATTTCCTTTCACTGTAATTTTTCCAAACTGAATGACAGATAATGTATAAATGGAAGCGAGTATTTAACAAAATTAGTTGAAATAATTTATTTTTAAATAAATTCTGTTTAAAGTTTAGATAATTTTTAGTGGGTATGCGGCGCATGCTTAGCATACCCAGAGAATACGCCACTGGTATATGTTGTACTGTTTCAATAAGGTGCTTGTGTGTTTTTCTCTCGTAAAATCTCCGCATGTAATTGCTAACAACAGTATCCCATTTTATTATGTAAGGAGAATTGTAATGAGAATTACTCATTTTTTTAATTATTATTATTATTCTGCTTTCATTATTAAATATTTCAGATTATATAAATTTGTCTTTGTTTTTCTCAAAATTTATTCGCTTAAATTTTACTATTTCACTTAGTTCATCAAAATGCTTTTTGCACTTTAATTTTTCTTCAAAATAAAACATTAATAATAATAATAATAATAGTAACTAGATTTTTTTTTTTTTTTTTTTTGTGAATTCTCTAAATGCAAACACAGAATTAAAATAAACATATGTATAATGAGTAAATCTTACAACAAATTTCTCCATAGAATAACATCGTGTTTGGGGGATGTAAAGGTGCATTTCATGAAAATTCTTTTTATTTTTGTTGTTGTTATTATTACTTAGAGTTGCAAAATTCTCGAGAATAATCTTTCTGATACGGCTGTGCCGATTAATCGGTTCAGTTAATCGATCAATGCTTAGTCACGATCAATTCTTTTAATCGAGTTAATCGGCTCGATTAATTCGATTAAAAATTTTCAAAACTACGAATTAAAGAAAAAATGCTGTTTTGCCTGCAAAATATGTTTTCCCATATTTTGCTAACAAACATTCTAAGAAACATCCATTAAATAATGAAAAAGCAAAAAATAAATAAAAATAAAATCTCTCGAAAGAAGTTGCTGCACTTTTGTTGATAGCGAAAAGTGGGAGGACAGTTATTAAGCAAAATGCTTCTTCATGTGCATGCTGGAGCAACACCACCTGCAGCCTTCTATAGAAAGTGTTGGCTAGGGCAATAGTATTCTCAGAAACAAGAAACTTTCAGAAAATGGAAATGCTCAAGATTAAAAAAAAAAGAAAAGAAAGGATGGATATTTCCACTATCTCACTGATGGGGGAAATGTCAACCGAATTTCATAATATTCCAAGCGTTTATTGTCTGTTGAGAATTGCTGATAGTAACTATTGAAGTAGATACAGAAAATAACATTCTGTGTTCTAGTCCGAAGTAACAAAGAAGAACTGAAATATAAAAACAATGAAAATTTTGAGATTTTTATAATAATGATATGGGATTTTGTGAATTTATTTAAAAATAGAGACAAGCAAGATGGTTGGTTTGTTTGTTGGGTTTTACATCGCACTAGTGCTGCGCAGATGGGCAATTGGCGATGGTCTGGGACACACCCCTAGAGGTGGTCAGGGGACATGCCATCACAATTTTGATCCTCCACGACAAGCGAGATGGACAAGGCCTGCAAATATAAAACTAGAATATATGTATATTCATTTACAGTTTCTTTCAAAATTAATTTATTAAAATATAAATAAATAAATAAATAAGCGAAAATATTTATATAAAATTAACACTTAAAGTCACCAATTGTTACTCTGAAAATTGGTTTAAATTCCAGCTATGAAACAAATATAGTCAATTAAACAAAATTTTTTGAATTAAAAAAAAAAAAAAAAAAAAAAAAAAAAAAAAAAAATCCAGTCAGACTTATAAATAAAATAATATTATAGATAATTTAGTTTTTAGAATATAAAAGTAATAATAAATATAAGTTTTTTCTCAGCTGTATTTCAGAATAAAAATTTTATTTAAGAATATTAGGAATATATTTTTTCATTGTTTATTTGCACGTTTATTATTATTTATTGTTTAAGGAACTAGATAAATTAATATTATATCATTTTTATGGTTTGTTCTGTACTATCTATCTATTTGACTACATATATATACATATTTTATTTCCGATTACCTTTTTCATAACGTTGATGGTTTAAGTAAGAGAACTTTAATGGAATACTATAAACTTTATATGGGGAATACTATAATGGAATACTATAAACTATAAGATAACTTTAATGGACTTTATACTCTGTTCGTGTAGAATTGATAGCGAAAATAAACATAAAAGGATGCTGTTTCATCACCAAAATTTGCCCATTTTATGTTTTCTCGCTGAATCGACGATTCTGTTTATATTGACCGAAGTTTAGCTTTCCCTGCCCTGTAAGTGAGTTTTTGTTTGTGACAGCTGAATAAAAATCATTCTCTGGATTCAATGCATTTATCTTTCCTTCCGGGGACTTTATTCCATGCCTTCATTTTCCACAATTCTTATTAAACACCTGAAGAAAGGAAAACCTCGCTACGAAATAAACAAACGAAAGAAAAAATCGTTCGATTGTCAGAGAGACGCTGTTTGTCTTCAATCCAACGCCAGTCATTCAACAATATCGGTAAGAATCACGTTGCTTTATTCACTTTTGCTATCAGTTCTCGGCGAATAGAGTATAAAAAAAAAGTGGTGCGAAATAGAGGCGGGGCTAAAATGCTTCGGAATAAATTAAAATTTTGGTAACTATGTATATATATATATATATATATAATGACACAATTAAAAAATGCAACATTTCAGAAAAAGCAGCTTAAAAATAACAATAACTATCGTCATGGACATATTTTTTAGGTAAAAAAAATGAAAATTATTTCTAAATGTGCCAGGTTTTGGTGTATTTAAAGCATTGTCTAGCTTATATTAAAAGTGACCCAAATGCCTCTCATGTAGATAAATTATAAGATATAGATATGATTCTTTTTATGCATGTTGGGGTACTTCATACAGATTTTTCAATGATAAACTCAAAATTGCACTTGTGTACTTTTTTTCTTGCCTGGGTACAATGTGATCATTGATCTGTTGAAATTTCCTAGATGGCAATGCTCATTGTTAATTCAACTTTAAAGACTAATTCCATTATACGGTTACTACAAAAGACACTGTTTGCTAGATATTATCAATTGTTATGATAAATGCAATTAATACTATACTTTAGAAATTATGTTAAAAAATTTGTTTTCATTTAAGTATAAGTTATTTCTTGATTTTTCTGATTAGTCTTAGTTTAATTAATAACTAAAAACAGCAGTTGTGCAAGAAATTTTTCAAATGATTTAAGATTTTTGAAGTTGAATTTTTATATATTCAGCTAGCCGAATAGTAGCCAAATAATTTTATATTCAGCCAAACCAAAAATTTGGCAGTATGGTCAAAAAGGCTGAATAGACGATACATGCCTAATACACATATGTTTTATGCATAAAATAAGTTTTACAGAAATATGAATTATGTCAATTTGATTTCTAAAAAAAAAAAAAAAAAAAAAAATAGATATACATTCTCAAAAAATTCAGATTTTTGGTGGCATAGTTACAAATACGAAACTTTGGGCATTAAAAAATTTAAATTTGTATTTTTATATAAATAATTATTCATCATTTGCTGCTGAATACTTTTCGTCTTGAATATGTACTGAATGTTTTAAAAAAATGGTTTGGTTAAATTATCAGAGAATATTCTCAGATTTAAAATTATAAATTGTAAAGCGAATATCATGGAACAAATTCTTTATGTTCTAGTTTTGCATGTCAAATGGATTGATTACAAATGAGTTTTATAATTTAAGACATAAACATGAAAAAAAAATAATAATAATATTTAACAAAAAAGAATATTCTCCGAATTTGGAACTTTTGGAGAATATTTTTTGAATACTCTCTAAAGAATATTTGCCTTAGAATCCTCTCGTCTTACATCTCTACTATTACTTTTAGTTGTATTTACTTTTTTTCTTTTTACGATTTGTTCTATTTTCAAACATAATTTGCATACATAAAATCATATTTTTTAATTATTGGTAGTTCTCGGGAATGTATGTGATTCTCTATTCGAAAAAGAATAATTTTGCGGTTTTGAGACGATTTTTTTTTTTTTTTTTTTTTTTTTTTTTTTTTTTTTAATCTGTAAATGTATGTAATGTATGTAAATGTCTGTCTGTATTCCAGCTGAAAATTTTCAAGCATTTTTTCAGCTTTAAGTATTTTAAGAAAATGAAGAAATATTGAGTTATTTCAGGTGGACCTCTGGTGAACAGTTATGATGCCATTCATTTTATCTATTAGTCCCACTAGAGCCCCTATATAAAATAATAGGCCGTCGCATCACCGCCATTTTTTTGCCTCCGAAGAGGACAGCTTTCCCGCTTAGCGTCCTTATCGCTTCCCTAATGATTTTAAGAAATCTTGATCTGAAGCTAATCCGGTCAAGATAAGAGCAATAAGCAACAATAATATTCCTATAAACACATTTTTTTTCACAGTACATTCTCAGGATGTCATTTTATTCTGAGAATATCCTATGGATGTGCGATGTATTGTTAGGGCGGTTTCTGCTTCTTTTAGAAAATGTCGCCAAAACTCAAATACTCAGTAATAGAAGGTCTATGAACACTTTATATTCATTTCTTGAATGATTATAGCAGTTTATCGCTAAACAAACGTCCATATCATAGTTTACTTAGCTAAAATTATGAAATATAATAAAATAAGTTACTCTAAAGTAACGTAAGACGATAAAAAAAAATATTTGTAGTCTGTTTATCAGAGCAACGCGCTGGGTACATGTGGCAACCCTAAGGCAACAAAATGTCTGATGCGCCAGCTCGTATATATAGGAGCCTTAAGTCCCACTACACACTGAAGAGACACGAGACAAAGCTTAAAGCGACATGAGACACACGCATGTTCTAAAAAGTTTCCAGGAGATTAAGTTGTATTTAGAGCATGCGCGTGTCGCATGTTGCGTGAAACTTTGTCTCATGTCTCGTCAGTTTACGGCGGTCTTCCTCAAATGTTATTCATATTCGAGCTTTTCATTTATTTAGCTTTTTCCTTTTGCTTGCATGGAAAGCCCCTCCTCCCTTATTTTTTCCGGTAAAGGATGGGGTTGGGTATGATAGCCCGGTCTTTAGAGCGCCGAACTCGTAATTAGTAGATTGCTGATTGGATACTCGAGCCGATCAAAGACCGTCGTGTACATTAATGATTGTTGGTACATGTCGTGGTCACAGTATCAGTGTTCTCAACCAAATTATATCTCTGGGGATCACAGTAGCGGGGGAGACACCCCATACGTGGAGGATCAAAATTGTAAGGGCATGTCTGTGAACCATCCTTATAGGCGAGTTCAAGGATATGGAAAAGTACTGGTCTCAAGGAAAAATTTTTGGAGTAAAAAGTAATCCCCAACTATTATTCATTTATTTATTTTGATTTTAAAACTTACTTTAATGTAGAAATTAAAATTCTGTGTATGAAAATCGATTACTAACTAAGAACATCAGGAAATTTCTGCTTAAATTCAACATTCTCAAGCTGCTTGTATTCCTTTAAACAGATATACCGTTGGTATCGACACGTCATTACATCGACGCAACAGCTCAGGACTGGGTTTCAAAGTGAGCGGAGGAGAGCGGTGTAAACTGCATCGATTCTACACCAGGGTGGTTAAACATTCACAGCGGAATGCAGTGTAAATTCCCTATTGGTCCAAATCCGACGCTGTCTCAAATTCAACATGAAATCCGTATTGTACAGATCTTCCTTGATGCAGAATAATTTCAACTGTTGCTCTGCCCAGCACGTTTTCCTGATCTTGCACCAATGAAAATGTCTGTTTAATCGTTCAAAAGTGACTGCTCCCCCTCACCACTCACCAATAACTACAATCGATGAATTATGGCATTTTGTTGTTTCATGAAGTGCTCTGTTCGTACATGTCATCCAATCGTTGTTTGAGGTATTGAAAATGGAGTGAACACCTTTACGAGTTTGTGTGCAGGGAAAATCGAAAGTTTTCCTAAGCATTGCTTTCTATGGGAGGTATTTCTATAAACCAAATTTTCAGAACTTTACTTTGAACAAATCTTAATAAAAGTGAAATATGTTATCCATATGCACAAAAGAATGTTTTCCAGAGAATGCAGTAGGAATAGCATTATATATACGGGACCACGCAAAAATATTCACTTGCATCGAAGGCTTTTGTTGCAAATTTGCTGAAATTGCATTTTTGTTTACATTAAGCGATTTAACACTTTTTTTAATATTTTTAAGTGGTAATATTATTTCAATTTAAGTATCCGTCTCTCCGACTGTCCATCTATCTCTCTGTCCATCTGCCCGCCTGAGCGTCAGTAAATTTTTTCAGAATTTGTACAAAATTATATATGTTGTTCAAATTCACAGTGGAATGTTCCCTATTTTAAATGATAATAATAGGTCCTGTGCTACTGATTTGTGTACAGGGACACCTCAAAAAATGCCAATGCATTGCATTTTAGGAGAGACATATTTATAAATTACATTTAAAAAGCTTTCTATTTTAAAAATCATAAAGAAACTGACATTAATTTTTAATATGCTGAAATAATATTTTGTATAGAATATGATTTTTTTATCTTTCCAATTTATAGGGCTACCCTAAAATATTCAGATACATAATGGATTGCAATTAGAATATAAGAGCTACGTTTTCTTTAGTGTTAAGCATTTTTAACACTTTCTAACAATGTTTAACAAGGATTAGGTATTGAGCTGGTTTATCTGTATGCCTTTCAGAACTACTGTCTCTCCGTTGTGTGATTATAAGTAGGCAAAGAGCATTGAAAGTTATACAATACAACAGTAGCGTATATTTGGAAAGTGTTAATAATCAATGCGAACTGCATGATTTTGCGTTCTTGTTATTGAGATGTTTTGGTACATTCGGATTTTTCATTACAACATAAGAATAGGGGGCCCGCAACCCCTGCTCTTCAAAAAATAGACAAAGCAATACTTGATTTAATGCAGATTATTTTTCTGCTTAACATGATTCTTTTTAGAAAAAGCTTGGTTTCTCTTTTAAAAAATTATGTTTCTGTCGCGTAAGGTCATTAAGGGCCCATTTCTAATACTTCATATAATAGATTATTTGAATGCATGAAACTTTTAAAATCAGTGTGTTGAGTTTAATTAATTTTTTATTGAGGTATTTTAGGATATACAGATATTTTAATACTACATAAGAATCGGGATCCTGGAGCATATGAAACTCTTAATGGACTGAAATTGGCCCTGGTTGAACATGATACCTCATCTGATAGATCATTTAAATCCACGAAACTTTTGATATCAATGCGTTTAACGATCCTTTCGTGATATTTTGATTGATCCAGATTCATGAAACACCCTGTATATGTAATATATATATATAAAGAGAGAAAGAGATAGATAGTAATACAAATAGCTTAAGAATACATTGCTAAAATACTGTTGCAGTAAATAATAAATAGCATTATTTTTAACTTTTGGTTGGCTGGGTTAACATACCACCAGTACTGGGCAATGGGTAATTGGTGACAGTCTGGGACGCACCCTTAAGGATGGTCCGGGGACATGAAACCACAATTTTGACCCTCCACAGAGGAAATATGCACCCCTGCTTCGGTGACCTCCAAAAGTATAATTTGGATGGAAACATGGTAGATATTGTGACCACAGCGGATTTTACGTGCACCGGTCACCATTAATGTGCACGACGGTCATTAGCCTTCTCGGGTATCATACTCGCTGTCTTCTAAATATGAGATTGGCGCTCTACCGATTGACATACTGAGGCCCTCGTCATTGTCAACTTTTAATCGAATGTTAATAGAATTTCAAATTTTTAATAGAATTTCATTAGATAGATAGCGTCATATCTGTTTTCGTTTTGGAAAATTCTTCTAGCATGTCTTGTAGTGAATAGGATATTTCGTTTGAGTTTAGAATTTCATTTGTTCCTTTTATCACAATCCATCTTTTTTAATGCTGCGTTATGCCTTCCTGGTTGTTTTTAATTATTCAAATTTTAATCTATTCAATTTTTCATTCACTACGGATGAAGAAAAAATCTATGGAATTTCAAATTCGGTTGTTTTATTTGTTATGAGGTTATAATAAGTTAGTGTATACTATATTTGTTCATTCCCAAATGTTATTTCAGTTATAGATTTGGTTATAAAGCAATTACAAATGCATTTTGCCTAGTTGATAAATTTTTTTCGAATGGTTTCGTCTGCATCTGATTGAATTTATACAACATAATATTATGCTCCTTTCAGTAAAATAAATATTGATAAAGTCATCTTTTATAAGCAATTCCTTTACCAAAATTTAATTTTTCTTTTCTTTAACCAAACTTTTAATTTCGAAAATTGCGTACATTAACATTTTTTTTTTTTCTCGAATTACTCATACATGAATATTTTCGTATTCATAATACAATTCACAACAATCGAAGATCCACTAGGGCCCTCCGTGGCCAAGTGCTTATATCACCACACTGATAATCGCCTTCGAGCGTAAGAGAGCGGGTATGACTCCCGTGCTTGCTCTGGGTGTTTTTCCAATTCTTAGTACTGCAATTCTGTCATGTGCTAGGTGCCTTTTTCTGACGAAGATTTACAAGCGGACTGAAGATTTTCAAGCATGCAAATCTGATATGTATATGTGTTATAAATAAACAGACAGACAACAAACAAGATCCATTAAAAAAATAATATTTTACACTAATTTATTCTAATTTTAAGTGAACAGTGTAGATGTGATTATTTGTTGAAATTATTAGCGTACATTTGACTCTAAATACAAAATATGTCAGATGTTAACTAATAATAATATGATAGTTTACTTGAGATCATTAGCTAATATCTTAAAGGTGACCAAACGTCCTCGAATCATGAGGACAGTCCTCGAATTTCGACTTAAGTCCTCAGCAATTTGAAAACAATTTCAGGACAAATGTTCTCGAATTTGCAAATTTGTCCTCAAATGTCCTCAAATTAAAGCATAATTTAGCTCTGTCCTCGAATGGCCCTTCCAATTTGAGGACACTGTGATGATTTGTCCTAAAATTGGTATCAAACATTTGGTTGCCTTATAATATCTAACATATTTTGTATTTAAAGTTAAATGTACACTAATGATTTCAAATAAATAATCACATCTATAACGTTTATTTAGGGATAGAATAAATTTTTGTTTTCATTAAAAACCTAAGAGATAATGTTTTTAAAGAAAGCACAATAAGGGTGGGTTTTACACAGCTTTTATTTGGGTACCGAAGTCACTGCACCACGAGAAGCGCCAACGTCGAGTTTACTTTGCAACATCTTTTAAAGCTTTGCATATGGTATTCTCGTGATCAGTGTATAAATATGTATTTAGCACGTAATTCAAATACCTACAGTTTTTGAGATGTATGAGTGCATAGATATGAACTTAGGTAAACTTTTCAAGAAAATCATTTAGAACACTTGATGCAAACGGTTTTTCTCCCGTATTATTGCATCAATTTTTATTTAGACTTATTTAAAAAAATATTTGGATATCACTTTATACAGACCTTCTGTATGCACACATGCGTATACATTTAGAGATACTTTTATGAAACAATTTTGAAAGATTTCACACACACTGCTTTTTCTACGGCATTAGTGCGTAAATATGAATTGACATCATATTTCTCAAAAACCCCGCAGAACATAAGGCTCCTATATATACGAGCTGGCGCATCAGGCATTTTTTTGCATTGGGGTTGCCACATGTACCCAGCACGTTTCTCTGGTAAATAAACAACAAACATTTTTTTTTTTTTTTTAATCGTCTTACGTTACTTTAGGGTAACTTCTTTTATTATATTTCACAATTTTAGCTAAGTAAACTATGATGTGGAAGTTTGTTAGCGATAAACTGCTATAATCATTCAAGAAGTGAATATAAAGTGTTTAAAGACCTTCTATTACTGTGTATTTAAGTTTTGGCGACATTTTGTAAAATAAACTGAGACCGCCCTAACAACACATCTTACCCCAGTACATCCATAGGATATCCTCAGAATAAAATGACATCCTGAGAATGTACTGTGAAAAAAAATGTGTTTTTAGGAATATTATTGTTGCTTATTGCTCTTATCTTGACTGGATTAGCCTGAGATCATGATTTCTTAAAATCATTAGTTAAGCGATAAGGACGCCAAGCGGGAATGCTGTCCTCTTCGGAGGCAAAAAAATGGCGGTGATGCGCCGGCCTATTATTTTATTTAGGGGCTCTAGTAGAACATAATTCACACACAAATAGCTTGTAATTTTTGCGAATGAATACATGTTTATATATATCTACTTTTCTTTTCTTTCTTTCTTTCTTTTTTTTTTTTTTTTGAGAGAGAAACCTTTCGGGAACACTTCATACACATACGGCTTCGCCCCGATATGAGTGCAAATATGATTATTTAGTTAATCACTTGCTGGAAAATTCTGTGAAGGATATTCAGGAATGAGACTGACGAAAAAGCTGAGAGCCAATGGAAAGGTAAGACATTGAATTTGTCTCTCTTATCGTTAACAAGGAGGAGTTATGGTATTTTCATTTATTTACTGATTTATTCTATTTTATTTATTTATTTGTTCTTTTTGTAGGTTTGAATGTTCAACGTGCTTAACCTGATACATACAATAGTGTTAGTAGCAATAGCACAAAATCATAAGAAAAGGTATAACATAATGTAACCCTACTATAAAAGATTTATCAATATAAAGGAACAATTTTTTTTCTTTCTTACAAAAATTCTAAAAGCATGATAATAAAAAATACAAATTAATTTACTGCTGGATTCATGGAGGAAATACCAGATTTTCACTAAAATGTTTGAATATGTAATTATATTAACAGCAATTTAAACAATCGGTTTAAATCAAAATTTTCACTGAAATGATTGAATTAAAATTTATTTAAAAGTAAAACAGGGATATATGTTTTTTTTATTCATGTAACATAATTTATCGCTTTACAAATCTCTATGTAATTTCAGATAGTTAATATATATATCTTACAGAATTAAAAATAATGATGATAATGATAACAACGACAATATAGACAAGATATCGGTTAAATCAAAATTTTCATTGAAAAGAGTGATTGAAAATTTCTTTAAAAGAATAATACGCGTACATATATTTTATTTATGTAAAATAATTTACCGTTTACCAAAATTTCAATATTTTGAGTTTGTTTAAAAAAAATTAAAGAATTAAAAATATCAATGATGATAAAAACTGTATAGACAAGATATCGGTTCAAATGTAAATTTTCAGTGAAATAATTGAATTAAAATGTCTCTAAATATGTTATGGACATGCATATATTTTATTTATGGAACATAATATACTGTTTCAAAATCTCAATACAATTTCAGATTATTTTAAACTAAAAATAAAAAATATTCTTCCAGAATTAAGAATAATAATGATGGCAACAACGACAACGAAGACTAAATCTGTACTGATAAGTATAAAGGATTTAAGTCCAAAAATGTCGATTTTGAGTTAAGACATAGACAGACTCAGAAAAAAAATTCTCTATCGATTGGTATTAACGATTTAAATCCATGTCATTTAGTCTTTGAGAAAATCCTTGGGTAAAAAAAGATTCTAGTCAGAAATTTAGCATTAATCTTTGGTATAAAATATTTAATTCAATTTTTTCCCTTTATTAAAAGAATATTGACAATTTCTGAATGATATAAAGCGTATAAACAACATCCTAATCGATTCTGCTGATTAGTTTTTAGTTAGTTTAACTTTATTTTTCGTCTCCTGAAAAATCAAGAATATGGTGAAATATTATCACTACAGAAATATCGGTTTAAAACAAAAATTTCACTGAAATGATTGGATTAAAATTTCTCTGAAAATATAATAATCATACATATATTTTCTTTATGTAACGTAATTTACCGCTTTACAAATGGCACAAATTTCATTTTGTTATAAAAAGAATATATATATATATATGTTCTGATAAATATATGAATTTCTGTACACCATACAGAAATTCTTATATTTTTGCATTTATTTTTGTGAAAAAAGTGAAACTCTTTCATCCTTGCAAATAATAAAGATAATATCAATAACAGTATAGACAAGACACCAGTCTAACTCTTTGAGGCCCTAACGCTTTAAAGTGTTTTAAAAAATGTTGACAAATTTAGGGACTCTTTTGTTCAATTATCACAAATAATTCTGAGGTGTGGTGTTTGATGCATATTTTATGAAAATGATTAGGCAACCGTTCCAGTTAAAATTTAGTGATGAATTGAATTGACAATTCAATAAATTTGGCAACATTTGACTAAAGGAGTGAAATTGAATAGGACCTGCAAAGGATTAAATAAAAGTTTTCACTGAAATGATTGAATTAAAAATTCTCTGAAAGTATCCCAAATTGACGGGAATTTTATTTATTGTTTACCAGACGTCAAATAAAAAATAAAATTTACCACAATTTATACGCTCCACAATAACTAAGAATACTTTTCTGTTATAAATATGCTTCAATATTATGACATCTGATTCAACATAACTGTAAGTAAAATTATTAATTATTAGCAAGCAAAATTTTTGTTAAAATTAGAGTACAGTTTCTGTACGTTAATTTCTCATAAATTCTAGACATAATTCCAATCATTTCGTTAAAGTAACCCTATATAACGGGTAAAATTGACCCAATTTGAAGAGTATAATATAATTTCAGTTGAAAAAAGTGATTGGATCAAAGTAGCCTCAAGCAGGGGTTACTTTGACCCAACATTTTCATAAACGCTCTCATCGTTTTACTTCCTTATACAAATAAGTATAAGTAATTCTTAAAGACATAAACAGGTCCTAGTCGATGAACGCACTTTATTTAATGAATATTCAGGAAACAGTTAAATAAAACTATTTTTTCTTTTACCACAAAAATCAATAATCAATGAATACTCTCTAAACAATCCAATAAAACAGTTGATCTTACTACAGAAATCAAATAAACATTGTGAAATAAACTACAGAGTAGAAATTTCGCTAATTCAGGAACAACCGGAAATTTCGAAGTCTGAATGAAATTTGAATTCGTCGAGAGTATTATCAGTGGTTCATAGAATTTTTGAGGTAGTTCAGATTAAGAAATCAATGAATCGATATAAAAAAAAAAAAATATCCAGAACTCGACTTATATTGAAGTTAGAGTTTCCGAACTTTGTGAATCCTGAACTACCACTTTTCGCCACAATTGAACACCTAAGTCAACGCCTACCTTCCTGAAAATGAAAAAAATTACCATATATTGCCACTTTTACTGTAATGCCGTGTAGAAAGTAGCACGTAAAGATACGTAAACACGTAAAATCACGAAAAAAAGTTGTAAGTTCTAGTCTACAATCATAACTAATCCCACTTCTTTTTTTATAGACTTATTAGTCACTTGTAGAAGTTTCGAAGAATTCAATTCTGCGCTAAACCAATGAATATTTCCAGAAAATTCCAGAATTCTGTTCTTATTGAGGTTACAGTTTCGAAACTTTGGCAATCCTAAATTACAAATTTTCGCCTAATTCGCTTACCAAGTTACCAAATTTCACGCCAAATCCTCAAAATCGATGCTAAAGCCAAAATCTACGTAGGTTACGAATTTTGCGATGTTTCAGAGTTAGTAAACCTTTTTTTAATTTTAACAGAGTTAAATGTTTTGGTAAACTGTGCCATTTGTCGCCACTAATTTTCATCAAAGAGAATAAACTTAGGCCACCTATACTCGATAGATTTTCATTAAACTCTAAGCTGTGCCTTTGCCATTGAGAGACTGTAATAAGGCTTTGTGTACTATTTTAAAAAAAAATTCTATATTTGTTTCGGCGATATATATATAAACCGATTGTCGGGAATTTTGTGATTGGAGTAGCAGTTTTTATATTTATTTATTTATTTATTTGCTTCCTTTCAGGGATGTTCATGCACTGGAACCTGCTTGTTTATTTACGAAGTCTCAATGTTTCCATAACAATATGTATATCTCAATGCAAGTATAATGAAGTCATGTGGTGTCCACACCAGATTTTTTTTTTTTTTTAATTGCTATTAAAACATTAAATAAAAGTATTACTCTTTTACTAAAAATGCATATTTTTGACAAGTAACAATCTGAAAACTTATCAATTATATTTCTTACTTTACTGGCCTTAACATCATAAAATTTAATAAAATATCGGCCGAATTTGTAGCTGTTGTCTACAGTTTCAATAAAATCCCCGCCAAAAAAATAATAATAATAAAAATAATAAAAATATAAATATAATATAATATAATTATATATATATATATCCACTAAATACTTTTTATGAATTCAGAATACACTGAATATAGAGGAAAATATGATCAAAACAAAACGATTAAACAGTGATAATTCAAAATAGATTGCGTAGCATTTGAGAAATATTTCTTTTGAAATTTTCTTTTAAATTCATAATGCGAAGGTTACATTCAATGCATTCCCTCTTTTTCTTTTCTTAGATTTCTTGCGCTTTCCCTTCTTGCGATCTAAATACAACTCTCCCAGAAGAACCGGAAACGATATAGAGTAGCCACACAGGAGGAACATGAACGCTGGGGCAACGTCCGTGAGAGTCAATTTTCGGTTAGTGGTACCTGATTCCAAGTTATCTGAAAAAAGTTTCAGAAATGCATTAAAATATAGGTCGTGAAAATATTTCAAGTAAAGACCTGAAGCCATCATTCTGTGTACGAATGCATCTATCAATTTTTTGCAACAAAAACCTCTTCGAATCATCATTGCGGGCATAGTTTCAAAAAAACGATCTTCTGAGATGAAGTATTCTGGAGGAAAAATACTCACGTACATTGTAGGTGATAAAAAGGCAAGATTTCGCTTCTTACTCTCACGAATGAAATCAGGTGAGACAAGCCCGTGACTCAAGTTATTCTTCAGGATGTCTCTTGCAATCACTCTTAAATGTCTCTGTTTCGTATACCACAGATATTCAACAACACCTTGATTCATGTATGTCATGCAGTGGTAATCTCCCCTCTCTACGGCTGTGGCCAGGTCCGACAAGTGTTTTATTTTAGTAAGAGGGGGAAATGAGAGAAAAGACAGAAATACAGAGTCGTGGGAGAGACAAAGGATCATGGCTCCGACGACCCATGAATACGTGAGAAGTTTCTCTGCAAACGACCTAGGTGCTATCAGCGCATCCTGCCTCATCAATATTGCGAACACATAACATAAAATTTTGCTGATGGAATATCTCCTTTTCAAAACTGCGCAATGGATTAACATCATCGCAAAGAACACTGATGCGATAGCAATCCAAACTGAAAGCGAAAATATTTGAAAGATGCCAAAGACGTGTGGCTTATATTCGGGTTTTCGGGTTACAAATGAAAAATCAAGCACTCTGAAAGGGTAGCAGAAATCCACTGCTTTTTCAGTAATTTCATTCACATTTGTCAGTTGAACACTTATGTCAATCTTTGAACTGTTTACTTTTTCCATCATGCCGGAATACCCAAATTTTCCCAATTCGTCACCTTTGTCAATGCTAAAAGCAAAATCTACTCTGTCAAACATCTCCGTGTGTTGCTGAAGGTACAGGTTGAGTGCAGTGAGTATTCGGCCGTTCGTGTCTAATGTTTGTGTGAAATAGCGAATCTGTTCGTCGTACGTCGCATTTGCAATGAATTCCTCCCACGAGGAAAGCCTGAAACCAAGTTTGACAACTTTCTGAATTTCCATTTTATTTTCGACTGTCGAAACGAATTATCCGTCTATGAATTTGTCATAAAAACAGTTGCAAATCTAAATTCTTTAGTAAAATAGAGAAGAATTCCTTCCTTTTAGAGTTTTATTAATTTCGAAGATTTTAATATTTCTTTTTCACAAATGTATATAACTATATAATCCACCTTCTGTACAAAATATGGTTGTCTTATTAAGTTTACATTTGATTTAGTAAATTTTGTTTGTATTTATTTTTTATCTTTTGCTTATTGTTAAAAAACACTTCAGACTAGCAATATTTTTTTTTTTTTTTTCATTCTTATAAAATAATTATTGCCTCCACATTTTACCAACAAAAACGTTGTTGCTGTTTAATCTATTTCATTATTATTATTGTTGTTATTTTGTATTTTGCTTTATTTAAATTAGTAATATTAACTTATGAAGAAAAATTATATTCGACTACATTATATAATTATTTAAGAGAGAAAATTTATTCCTCCAAAGTCAACGAAAAAATATCCAATTTCCTTCAACTTTTTTTAATTAAAAGTGTGTAATTTAAAAATGATACTAATTCACTAATTCGTAAGCTAAGTGGTTGAGAAAGCGATAAATAACTGAGTTATCTTTCAAGTTCATGAATTCCTTGCATAGTACAATACAGACATTTTTGAGAAATTTTCATAATTCTTCTTATCTCAGAAAAATAGGCGAATATATGTCAGTGTTCTATCGCTAATTTAAAACAGGTTTTCTTCGAATAATAACACTGTGTGAAACGCAGAATAATTTTGAAAATTATCACAGAAACTTTTGTCGATTTTACAATGGATACAGTAATAAGTCAGTAGTTGATGCAGTAATGATTTGTTGAATGCTTTTAATTTTTGCAGTTAAGAATCAAATTTAAGTCTTATAAAATATATCCCCTCCACCCCTCAAGGGATTAACGCTCGAATGAATTCTGCGAAATATGGTTTAATAACAATTTCATATTTGAGATAACAAGCACTGCCAGCGAGAGAAGAATATAAAATTCCAACACTTTTCTGTTAGTTTTCAAATGACAGCAATGAGGACGGTGAATATTCCAGGGGAAAAAACTATGTAATGGATAAAATTTCTATTCCATATAATTCAGATCTATATATAGGTTAGTAAAATATGCATTATTGCTCGAGTTTAGTTGCTATAGCTTCAGATAAAAAGCAAATTTGTGTGCAGATATTGAAAAAACATAAAGACACCCATCACGCAAGTATAATTGATACCAGAGGCATAGAAAAATGTGGAATTGTTTAAAATTCGACTGTCACTGCAATAGAAAACAAGAATCTTTCTGATCAACCGCAAAGTTATAATTGCTTTCATCGCATGCATATCGGTTTTACAATCGGTGTAGCGTTAAGTAAACAGGGAGATAATTTGATTTCGAGAGATTCAATGCTCATTTTTTGAAAAACTTCAGAATAAAGTAAATATTTAGAGAGTAATAGTTGCTGCCGACGGTGTATCTTCAAATACTTATTGGAATATTACTTTAGAATTTTAGGTTTAACTAATCGGTAACGTGTTCAATTTTAACAGAAAACTGTTGTCTGAAATCTGTCGGGTATAATTTTGTAAATACGGGACGCCACCTAGACCATAAACACATATAGGGTGACAAGAAAAGTCATTAGATGGTTATTAAAATCAAAATTTGTTGTTGAAATACAAAAGCCAGCCATAGATTTGTCGTCCTATTTGCGTGGAAACTCGATCGATGCAAAGGAAAATTTTACAATTAGTGTAACATAGAAAGACAGGCACCTAAATTTTACACGGAAACTGAATCTATTGATTTCTGATTGTAGAGCACGCGTCCTTGAAGGGCTTGAAACCAAGGTACACTAGGTATACACATAATAAATGATGCAGGGCTGAGTGAGTGAGTGATTTCTGCATCGCACTTTAATATATTTTTTTTTATTCAATATTCACTACAAAATTTTAAATGTAACGAATGCCGAACCACTTCAAAAATTAATTCTCTGTTACGTACAGCAAATATCACTTCTCAAAATTATTGATGACTATTGAATAAAAAAGATTCAAAACCTGACAATACTGATATGGGCAATACGCTATATGGCCAAGTGGTGATGGTCTGGAACATAATTATAAAGGCAAAATCATGCACAAAACTTTAATTTAATAACATGTGATATATTGTCTTTGGTTTCGATAAATAATACTACACGAAAGTATTATAGTAAATAATAATTATGCGATCTACAATCCATACTTTAACCCTTTATCTACCGATGGTACTTTAAACATAATTACCAACATTTAAATTTATTCCGAAACATTTTTAGCCCGCCTTTATTTCGCACCGCCTTATTTTTAGAGTATTTTTCTCCAATAAATAAGAAAAATTTATTCTTAAAAAAAGAGTGATATGAAATAAAAGCGGTGTTAAAAATGCTCGTAATAAATTAAAATATTGGAACTATGCCTAAAAGTACCATTAGTTTAAAATTAAATTAAATTTACTTAATAAAGTTAACATAATAGACGAGACGTAGCAAACCCTCGACGACAGTTTTTCAATCCCTTACCCAGCTTCGATAACATTTTCAAGTCAATTTTCACGTGATATTACGTCCGGTGTTAGTTTTTTTTTTTTTTTCTTCTTTTTCATCCTCTCATGCTTTTTTTCTATGGATTTTAGCCTTTTCCCCCTCGATTTTTACATTCTAAAGTGCGGTGGTATATATAATAAAATTCAATTTATAGAAGAAATAGTAGTAGTTTGTATGTTAATAGAACGTTCATACCTCAATTTAATCTCAATAGAAGATGCTATGGCCGTTTTTGTTCCACAAATGATTTTATAGAGTGCTCTCGATGATTTTTCTGGTATTTTTCACGATCTTCGAATGCGTTAAAATTAATTCCTATATTACTTCAAGAAATCTTGCATCAATCTTAGAAAATCTTAGTCTAATAGTGTCTTATTACACTATTATATTATTATAATAAATCTTAATATTATCTAACATCGAGGAAAAAAAATAGACTGCCTTCATCTAGAATGAATAAGTGGTCATTTTCTAAATCCCTAAATTAGAAATATAGATTTCCGAGCTTTGCGCATAACGCACGCCAATAAACTGAATAGACGAAATGATAGAGAATTTCTAGTCTACACATTTCTAGATGGTGAAACACTATTCTGAATGTTCTGTATTTATAAAAGTATTTATAAAAGAGATATCTGTCCCGAGGCAAACCTGGGTCCGTTAAAGGAACCTTCACAAAATTCTATATCTTTAAAAAGGACCCTTCACAAAATTATTTGTCCTAAAACAGGACCCTTTACAAAATTATTTATCCTAATACAGGACCCTTCACAAAATTATTATCCTAAAACAGGACCCTTCACAATTTTTTTTTATCCTAAAAAGGACCTCTTCAAAAAAAGTTTTCTCCTTTAAAACATACTTTTGATAAATCACTTTCATTTTCAAAACTAATCTTCAACGGAATGAGCAGACTGCCTTAATAATCATGCGTGTTTGTTGTATTTCCCCAAAAAGCTGATATTTAATTTGTAATTTATGAAGAGCTTCTATGTAAAATTGAAGTGTCATTCTCCAAAATCAAGTCTTAATTGTAATTTTATTTTGCGAAATTACATTTTTCACAATTTCACAAAAAGAGGACCCCAACCAAAAAGTTATGAAAAATTTTACTTTCACACTAAATTTAGATTCACAAAATTACGTGTAGAATTTTTCACAATTTCACAAAAGCAGGACCCTGTGTGAAAAGTCTGGACAGACCCTGTAAAATATGAATATTGATGGCGCTGTCAAGGTCATCTCAAAAGAAATGCCTAAATAGATTCATTATACACAGGAATGTTTTTAGCAATGGAATAGAATAGCAGGAAACAATAGACTTTAAGGGTTTACGACAACCTTTTTAGAAAAAAGACAAGAATATGCGTTTACAGCAGGAACATTGACAGTGACAAGAAAATAAATAAAATGATACTTTTAAAAAATTAAAGAACACGCTTTTATAAAAAAGGTGAACTAAAAAGCATAAAATATCTATCAGCATTAAAATGCAGGGTAAGAGAAAATCGTGTGAGTGACACACCATAATATTTACATACGCTTAAATGTTTAATTAAATAATTTAAAAAGGTGAACTAAAAAGCATAAAATATCTATCAGTATTAAAATGCAGGGTAAGAGAAAATCGTGTGAGTGACACACCATAATATTTACATGCGCTTAAATCTTTAATTAAATAATTTAGAATTAAATAAAAACCATTTTAAAAAAAATCTCCCCTGACTGGGCTCGAACGTTAGACCTTTATTCTCGTAGCCCGGAGCTTTACCACACAGCCACAGCGTTCACATAGGGAAAGTCTTTTTTTACAATATAGATTTTTTGTTTGCTCCCAGAGCGGTTACAAACATACATACAGGTGAAGCTAATAAAAGCGTGTTAAAAAGAGGAGCTTCACGAAACAAATATCTTACGCATGATTTGCGGTACATTTTGGAACTTCTTTTTTTTCCTTTGCCAAAAAAAAAAAAAAAATTGCCTAACAATTGTTCTGGTAAAATCTTTAATCACAACTTTAATTATAATCACCCAGCATTGACATTCTTTTGGTTGTCCTTGTACACAAACCACTTGTGCTATTTATACTGTTTTAACTTGCCATATTGAAGTTGAATAACATATATCATTTTAATGAACTCCTGGAAACATGTAGTGATGTTACAGGCCGACAGATGGATTTATAGGCAGACGGACAGTCATAGGCACAGAAAGATAGATAGATAGATAGATGAATTCAATTCATATCGCTTCTAACCATACAAGGCTCCATTTTTTTTAGTGCGCGACAAAAGTATATAGGTTGTAATGAGTGATCAGAAGATAGGGAAAACTGATAAAAATAAAAATAAAACCGTATTTTACGGAAAAAGCAACTTTTTAGCTCAACGTACCGTATGTGGAACATGCATAAAAATATGATTTACTAATACGTTTACTATTGTAATAATAATAATAACCAAAAAGAAAAAAAAAAAAAAAACCTTACCTCTGCAAACTATGCACTTCGTTATTTAAAATCAAAGTATCGTAAAGTTAATTACATTAGTATTTCAATTGACATTTATAAGTTTAATTGTAATAACAATAATATCAAAACTTATTTTATTTCCCGATCCTATTTACAATTTTAATATTCAAAATAATATTAAGAATTAAATTTCTAATACATAATATAGCCTTTTTTTTTTTTTTTTTTTTAACTACATATAAAAAAGATACTGAAATTTTCATGTTCAAAAAATTAAATTTAGAATGATTTGTTTGTAATATTAAATTTGTATTAACAACTTAATGTAAAATTAAATATTATAATAATGAAGAATAATATAAAATATATAATCCTAAAATTTAATGATGTATGTAATCCTTTTATTCTCAGCTGCTATCAAACATGAAATTGAATTCACGTTTTCGCGGACAATACGGTTTCGCTTCTTTTCTCCGAACTCATGCGTTAATTTTGCAAACAGCCAATCAGAATTCAAAAAACGTATGACGCTTCTACCATAGCCTCCTTAAGTAGATGCCTGTCGCGTAGCACGGAAACTAGGCAACAGTTGAAGCGGTAGACAGCGCCACCTAGTACAGATTATGGGACTTGTTTATTCAACTGTCACCAATAATTTAAAGAAGTGATACATAATATATATAATCGACGTTTCTTCGATTCTATTCGCCTTTTATGTATATCATATCCCACTTTTAAATATTTTTGGTGGCTGTTAAATAAAAAAGTAACGCAATCCGTACCAGGTGGCGCTGTCTACCGCTTCAACTGTTGCCTAGTTTCCGAGCTACGCGACAGGCATCTAGTTAAGGAGGCTATGCTTCTACAGTGATTTTTAACCAGGGTTGATAGTGTGAACAGCCTAAAATGTTGACTCTGTAAAACCCCGCTTTTCAAATTCCCGGGTCGTTTTGACACGGGTTGAAGTTGCTTCATCTGAACGGAGCTTACTAGTGTTTAACCCGCGTTAATCAGAATCCCTCTCAGATAAAGTAACTAACAAGCTCTGTCATATTAAAAAAAAGTAGGTTTGGCTGGGGTTTGACATTTAACAATTTTAATGCTAATTTGAATAAAGAAGAATGAGATGAGAGTATTTATACAAAAAAACATTGCCATAATTATATTATTCAAAATAACATTTTTGGATAAAAACTAAACAATCCAATCGATTAAAATATATTACTTTTATTTTATTTAAAAAAAAAATCAATGTTTCGATGAAATTTATACGTAAAAATAAATAAATATATATTTGTAGTAGATTTGTAATAAGTAGATGTTAAAGTATATTTGTTTAATTAAAGCGTTTCATAAAAATAATAACATTAATAAATTTTGAAGTATATAGCTATATAATTCTTTATATATGAAATCTTTTTCTGGCTATGGCCTTGTCTATTTAGTTTGTTTTTTAAGATTTAGATTTCGCATTAAATATTTTTTTCTCTTAATATCCAATATGATAATGTTATAATAGTCCACAACAGATTTACTTTGTTACATTTGCAAAGTATACATAACTAATATAAGTAATTATCATTTTCTTTATGATTTTTTTTTTTAATGATCAAGATGATTTCCAATGATTTTCATCAATGATTTTCATTAATCAAATTATTGCTAATAAAGTATTTCTATTGCTAAAATTGCTAATTCAAAGTTAAAAATACAATTTATTGCTTTAACAGAATAATTTTAACGCAGCGAACATGTACAGTTGAATAGATTTTATTTCATCCAATTTCATGTGGTTTTTTCCAGTTTTGTCCAGCGTTCCGGAATTTGACAAAAAAGTGGACAAAATAACAACCCTGCTTACGAAGGTGCGGCGCTTTTGAAAAAACTTATTTCATTAGCTAAAATTGTGTTGACGCGGCTCATACGCGAATGCGGCCGATCGGCCGGATTTTACGATACTACTATTATCAATACTTCATATTAATTTTACAAATATTCATTAAAAATAACTCTCATTGTGTGTATTTATACGAATTTTTTTCTTATACTACCATATTAAAAATTATGAAAAGTTAGGTGAAAGCGCCACATGTTGAGTACTTTATCCCCAAATGTAATCAGTACCAGTTTTGGTCAAGTTACAACTAAATACCAAATTTCGTTCATTGATTTGTGAGATATAGCATTCACAAAATTTTTCATATACACATACTCACAGGCACGTTTTTAATCATTTTTACTATGAGCGCGAGGGAGTAACACTTTTATCTTTATATATAATTTATGTCATAACGTATTACATATATTTCAATTATAAAGTGTTATTCCTTTGCGCTCATATGAAAAAAGTAGATCAAAGCCCAGTAAATGCGGCAATTTTAACCGAAAACGCAAAACTGTGAATCTTTGGGCACGTGGGAAGCACACAAATTACTAGTGTAGTATAAAAAATATTGATTAAAATTTAAAATGCAGATGTTGTAATATAATTAAAAGCAAAAATTTCATACGCCCAAACAGCTTTATATTTTCTTCCGTTTTAGGGTCAAAATCCCCTTATGGACCCTCATCCTTTTTTTCAACTCGTGTAACTACATTATTTAAGAGTGTACAATACATAATCATGCAGACAGCCAAAGTCCATGTTATTCTGCGAGGAAACTTGTTTTTGCAATTACTCATTATCTAACGTATCTTTTTAACTTACGCCTTTACATTAAAAAAAATTCATAAAACATTAAATTAGTACTCATTTTTGAAAAAGTGATTTTTTTTTCCAACATAAATGAAAGATTTTTTTTACTGTGAACTCGTAATTGCTATTTGTAGTCTTTTTTTTTTTTTTTTTTTTTTTTGTTAAAGTCAATTCACAAATTAAATTAAATAAATAAATAAATGATTAATAACATGAAGTAGCATTTGCATAACTTTATCTTACCTTGTGTTTGAATATTACTATAAAAATAGATTGCTATCACAAATTAATAAAGTTTGATGCTAACCAAATAAAGAAAAGAAATCCACACATATCCTCCTCATAATACTTTGGAGCTTAATAAGTATTGCAGAAATTTAATGTAAAAGAATGAAATTACTAATTATACCGAACTAAAAGTTTTCAGATAATACAGTAGTATATTTTAATCTAAAATTATGTGTAACTAATTACATCAATTAACTACAAGGAGAAAAGAGGGGATTAAATCTTCTCTTCATTAATCAGCACTTAGTGTTAAACCATTACTCAGTGAACTATCAGTACACTTATCAGGGCCTGATTACCGAAAATGCGCAGAAAGCAGAAGCTTCAACCTGAAATTTAAGAGCGACCTCAAAATGATTGCAAACATGGTCCCAAATTTCTAGTTTCAGGTTTTCAAACTGATGCTTAAATTTTTTTTCTGAGAATGTTCACCTAAAGCAAGAGAAAGTACAAAATATTTGGGAAAAGTTCTATTATTTAACCACAGAAATGCAGACATTGAATCAATAAACTGTTAACTAATCATATACAATCTTGATGTTATTGTTATGGGTAGAACCACCGAGACATATGAATGAAAAACAGCTAATAATAATAAACACAGACAGTTATTTACAGTCTATAATATTTTTATATGCCAATGCTTGGAAATTAAATTTGTAGTATGAGTAAATTTGTTTCTGTATGTGTAGAAATTAGAAAACATTCATCGAGTGAAAGGAGGCATGGAATGATACTGAGGTTACCTTAGCTTCAAAGGTTAATCAGGTCCTGACACATATAAAAACATCGCCATAAACATATACATGGCACAGATTTAAAATGGAAACGTGCTAAAAGCTTAGAATAAATAAAATACAAGAATATATCCAGTAAACGTTCATTTCGCTTAAAAAAAAAAAAAAAAAAATCAGAGTTTATCATTGCAAGACTAAAAGAGCCTAACAATAAGATGAAAAATACATATTGATAATTAGTGCAGCATTTAAGATAATTATAATCGGTTAAAATGATGTTTTACACTTCTTTCATAAATAAGATAAATGGGGTGGTGTGTAAATTATTAAAATTTGTACACGTCGAATAATTATATCTTGTGGAGCAATGGAAAAGGAAATCACACATTGTTTGCTAATCAAATTCGTGATTAAATGCTACTTAACGTACTGTTTATTGAACATGACGACAGTAATTTATCCTTATTTATCTTAATTAAAATTCAAAATACGTAAATTTTAAGGAGCAATTCGTGTTCGTAATTTTAGCCATCATCATAGATGTACAACGCGTTGTAATGATCGATAGATGGCGCTTTTTCAGCTTTTGTTGTTAGTAAATATTATAGCCACGTGTATTTATTATTGTTCTTTTTGTTATTCTACTTAATATTCGTACTATAATTTCTCCGCCATTACATCATGGAAAATTGATTGCTTTTGGAAAAAAAAATATTTCAGTTTATTCAAAGTTCGATCGGAAGTAGATTTTTAACTGAAGTTGAACAAATATTAGTTTCAAATCATCTGATTAATTCTTTACTTCCATTAGCCGAAGCAACTGAAATTTTAAATTTGTCATTTGGAAATAAATGGAAGCTTAATTCTGGATTTCTTGTTCCTTTGGAGTTACACTGTAGCGCACAACAGTATGGGTTATCTTTTTTACCGGGTTTATTCATTTTTATTCAATAAATATATGTGAAACTAAACATCGGCATGCAATGGCGGCTTAATGAAAGCCGAATTAAAGCATGTTTATTGTAATTTCATCTTAGTCCACCAGAGGGAGAGCATTTCATTACAATCGCGGATACAATGAATCACACGATTTCCGTATTTCCGAGAACGACCAATGAACGAATGAACCGCTACAAATGTAAACAAACGCGCTGATTGGTAGATTTTCAAGATCTGTTCGCCCTCTATTGGTGAGATGAAAATTACTACTTTTCCGTAGCGCTCGTAATACATCCTACTAAATTCTTAATCCGTGGAATTTATACAAAATAAAATACAATTATTTACAATTCCGTAAAACTATCTATATTAATTCATTTCCTTTTTAATCTTTTTAATTTTCTAAAGGTTTTATTTATTTTATTTAATCATTTGTACCAATTATCCGATTTAACTAAAAAATACTATGTTAGCTATATTTTGTCCCGATTAATAAGTGCACCAATTCCTGCTCAATCTAATAATTCGGACTAAGTAACCGAGCAGATACGACAAACAATCTGCTTTATATCTTTAGATAAAAACAAAACTGTTAGTAGATTCATTCAAGGTGATAGATGAAAACTGGTAACAATGCTGTCAGTAAGAAATAGTGCAATATATCGTTATGGGGGGAAAAGGAAAAGATGAAAAAATCTAGAAATCCTTAAAATGAAACTTATCCCAGAAATCTCACTCAAAGGATGTGATGAGGTTTCTGTTTCTAGCAGACGAAAACTGAACACCCTCACCCCGCTCCAACTAATATTAGAATTAATTAGGGATGGACCGGATATCCGGAAAATATCCGGTATCCGGCATATCCGGCTGATTTTTCACTATCCGAAATATCATCGGATATCCGGATCAAAATCACCGGATATCCGGTTAATATGCCGGATATCCGGTTTTTTAATATTTGCTTTTTTTCTTGTTTTCTTTCATTAAGATATGGTGAGAAATGCGAGAAGCAACTTTTCTCCCTCCGTTCGCGGGGAAACTTCAAAAAATAGCTTCTTAAATCACGTCACTAAATCAATAATATCATAAAATTACACATTTGTGTCTCCGTTAGTTTGACTTGGCATTGCTGAGCGAGCAAGCACGTCAGTCAGGAGATCTGCCTTTATAGATGTAGATTCCTGCAATTCATTTGTTTTAATTAAAAACAAGTATGTTGTGAAAATCACAAGACTTTCTTCTATATTTTCCTATATAAATTCACTAAGGGCAAATAATTTATTAAAATTATTATTTATTAAAATTATCTAACATGATGAACACAAATAATTTTCATCTTAGAAAAAACTGACATTAAATATTCAAAGAATGACAGTTTTATTGTGTACTAGCAGGCTTTGCCCGGTTCGCTGGTCATTATATATTTAAGGAAACTCTTTTCTATATCGCTTTATTAAAAAAAGAATTAAAAAATACTGAAATCGCTCAAAAGCTCTTCTTGTGTTCCCGCTGCCAGGTTGACATAAATTAGTGCCTATCAACAGTTGGTGTGAACCAATCAACAGGTGGCGCTGCTATGCAGCGACTTCCACAGTTTGAAAAAAGGCAATATCTCAGGAACTACTGTGCAAAAGTGCATAAAAATTTACATGTGGATGCACCTTGACATAAGTTACAGCGGATCAACTTTTGGAACTAGTTGCTCAATAGGCGGCGCTCCTATACAGCGATTTCCTCAGCTTAAGGGAAGATTAAATTTCAGGTTCTAATGTGTATAATCAAACAATACTTGACATGTGAGAAAGCCTTTATGAGACATTACACCGATTCAGTCTGGATGTATATCTACCAATATTTTGCGCTGCTATAGTGCAGTTTTTTCCAGAGAACGGGAATGCATGCTTCAACTTCTATGGCATTTAGCTGTACGAAACTTCATACATGAGATAACCAGTATGAAAACGTATTTTTTAAGGTGTTAGTTAAACTGTGTTTCTTTGATTATTTAGTATTAGTTTTCTCCAAGATAAAAAATCGCCTGCATTCATCATGATAGATAATTTTAATAAATAATAATCTTTGTAGTTTATTTTAACTGAGTGAATTTATATAGGAAAATATAGAAGAAAGTTTTGTAGTGGTCACAACATACTAGTTTTACTTTCTCTTACCCATGTAAATGGTAGAGAAGTAATGTTTTTGGGTCAAATTTTTTAAGTCGAGTTTTTTTTTGTTTTTTATTTACACGATTTAAGGTTCCCTGAATCCAAAATTCCTATTTTTAACGGTTGGTCTGTGTGTCTGTGCGTGTGTCTATCATCAGCATATCTCAAGAACAAATAATAGCAGAAAGTTCAAACATGGTATTATAAATTTGTATGACATAGGGATGCTACACTAAATCTTTCGTGAAGATCAAACAAATGATTCGTATTCAGGGACACCCAAGAGAATTCAAATACATTGCGTCTATGGGGGAAATTAAGTATGTGCTAATTTTCGTCAAGGTACATCTACATGTAAATTTATATGCAATTCTGTGCAGTAGATCCTTAGCTACAGCCTTCCCTTAAATTACGGAAATCAAATCGCTGTACAGCAGCACCACCTGTTGGACGATACGTATTCAAATTGAACTGGTATTAGGTCTCATAATGGCCTTCTTACACATTAAATTTTATTTGATTGTACGCAATAGAACCTGAGATATAGCCTTCCCCTTAAATTGCAGAAATCACTGTATAGCAGCGCCACCTGTTGAACGGTTGACAACAAAAGTTGGCAGGCACTAATTTAGGTCAAGTTGCATCTGCGTATGAAACTATTTGCATTTATGTGCAGTAGTTCCTGAGATATAAACTTCCTTTAAATTGCAGATATCGCTTTATAGCAGCGCGACCTGTTAGCTGATAAGCATTCAAATTGCACCAGCATAATGACTTACAATGGCCTTCTTACATATTAGTTTTGTTTGCTTATACGAAATAGATCCTGAGATATATAGCCTCTCCTTAAATTGAGGAAATCGTTGTATAGCAGTGCCACCTTTTGAGCAGTTGACACCAAATATTTATTGGCACTAAATTAGGCCAAGTTGCATCTGCATATAAATTTATATGTGATTTTAAGCAGTAGTTCTGGGGAATCAGTTGCCACAAAATTTTTGTTCTCTCTCTCTCTCTCTCACACACACACACACAGACGGACAAACATTTTCTAAAAATGATCAAATCGTATCAAATCGGCCTTTCAAAACGTGTAAATCCATCGAAAATTGAAATAAAATTTTTTTACGAATCCAATACTTTCTTCTATTGAATAGAGAATAACGTAATAAAATAAAATAACTCTGTTATGGCTTTATTATCCCAATGATATTTACAATTTTACTTTATTCTGTATGTATATATAGAAAAAGTATTGGATTCGTGAAAATTTTCGAACTCCAGTTTTCAATGGATTTACACTTTTTGGGATGTCCTGAACACGATTTGACTGTTTTTAGAAAATGTCTGCCTGTCTGTCAGTTTGTGTGTGTGTGCATCACAAATTTTGTGGACGATGTAACTCACGAGCCAATAAACGAAATTTAACCAAACTTGGTATTTAGTTGAACCCTGACATAAACTGGTGCTGATTAGATTTGTGGAACAATTGCTCAATAGGTGGTGCTGTGATCGCATTTTTTCTAAATTTTTAACATGCCAGTATGAGACAAAATCTTGTATAAATGTACTTAATGAGAGTTATTTTAAACGTGTGATTGTAAAATTAATATGAATTATTTATAATAGTAATAGTTAACATGAAAAAAAAAATTGTGCATGTTGCAGCATAACTTCACCCTCAGGAAGGGGAGTTAACCCCCCCCCCCCCCCGGGGGGGGGAAGTAAATTTTCAATATGGGTGTTTTGTTTCGAAAGACTTCATCATTACCTTTAAAATAAATGGTTTAAGTATAGATCTATGATAAATTAAAACAAAGTTATAGATTTTTTTTATCTTTTAACGAAAAAAAATTAGAAAAAAATCTTATTTCTTTTGATATTGGCAAAAAAATTTACTTTCTTTCGGCATGTAGTGATATAATTCTTTCAGATAAAAATCATCTGCATTTATAATAAAAAATTATTTAATAAAAAAATTATGTTCAATGAATGTTGTGTAAATTATATAGAAAAAATTCATGTGGTGGCCACATCATACTAGTTATGTATGCGAATGGAATTCAGTTGTATAAAAACGAAATGCAAATATCTTTTTTACTTTCTTCTATATGCAATAGAAGAAAGTATGGGATTCGTAAAAATTTTCGACTTCCGGTTTTCGAAGGATTTATATGTTTTGGGAGGTCTAAGAACATGAATTTACAATTTTTAGAAAATGTGTGTGTGTGAGAGAGAGAGAGACAAAAATTTTATGGCAACTTTATCTCCGAAACCACTACTCAGAATTGTATATAAATTCGTACATAGATGCACCTTGACCTAAATTAGGGCCTATCAACTTTTGGTGTCACTGCTCAACAGGTGGCGCTGCAATACAGTGATTTCCTCAATTTAAGGGGAGGCTATATCACAGGTTTTATTGCGTATGTTCAAACAAAACTTCATATGTAAGAAGGTCATTGTGATACATTATGCTGATTCAAGTTAAATGCTTATCGTCCAACAGATGGCGCTGCTATACTGCAATATAAGGAAGGCTATATCTCAGGAATTACTGTACAGATTTGAATAAAAATTTATATGTAGATGTACATTGACATATATTAGTATCTGTCAACTTTTGGTGTCAACCGCTCAACAGGTGATGCACACGCAGCGATTTCTGCAATTTAAGAAAAGGCTATATCTCAGGTTTTATTGGGTATAATTAAACAAAACTTGATATGTGAGAAGACCATTATGAGACATTATGCCGATTCAATTTGGATGCATATCTACCAATAGGTTACGCTGCAAAAGTGCAGTTTTTTAGATTGCTGTAAGATGAAAATCGCCTGCATTTATCGTGGTGGGAAATTTTAATAAATAATGCTTATCGGCCAACAGGTGGCACTGCTAAAAAAGCGATTTCCGCAATTTAAGGGAAGGCTATATCTCAGGAACTAATGCACAGAATTGCATAAAAATTTATCTGTAGTTGAATCTTCACATAAATTAGTTTCTATCAATTTTTGATGTCAGCCGTTCAACAGCTGCTGCTGCCACACAGAGATTTCTGTAATTTAAGAAAAGACTATATCTCATGTTCTATGGCGTATAATCAAACAAAACTTGATATGTGAGACGAACATTATGAGACATTACGCTGATTCAAGTTGGATGCTTATAGACCAATAGATGGCGCTTCTGTACTGAAAATTTCCTCGATAACGGGAAGACTATATCTAAACTTGTATGAGATATGAGATAACCATTATAAATACGCATTTTTAAATATTTATTTATAGGCAATAAAACTGTCCTTATTTGGATATTTGGTTTTAGTTTTCTCCAAGATAAAAATCATTTGCATTCTTCATGTTAGATAATTTTAATGAACAATAGTTTTAATAAATTATTTGCCCTTAGTAAATTTGTATAGGAAAATATAGAAGAAAGTATTGTGGTCGCCACAATATACTAGTTTAATTATCGTGTGCTCTTAAAAAACTGAAAATGTCATGTGAACTGGGGAAGGGGACTGCCGGATATCCGATGATATATCCGGCCGGATATCCGGATCCGGCAAAGTAAAAGAATATCCGGAATGCCGGATATCCGTATCCGGTTATCCGGTAAAATCCATATCCGGTCCATCCCTAGAATTAATTCAATACTCTAAATATCAAAGTAGGTATTTAGTTATTGCAGGGAAAGTAACACACAGAAAAAAAAAAAAAAAAAAATCAGCAAAATTTAAAAAGTCTCCAAAAGACCCAAGCATAAATTTAAAAGTCCCCAGAAGAGCCCCTAAAAACATTTAGCCCCAAAAGTCTCCATCGTCCCAAAAAGTCCCTAAATTAAATGGCTGAGTCCTCAAGATGGTAACACTGTTTCAGACATAAGCAGTTGTGATTTTTTTTTTCCTAGACTTCTTTTTACAGAAAATCTTTTAGAGCATTTTTCACACACTATGGTATTTCTCCTGTATGGGTGCGTAGATGCATATTTATATGACCCTTTAGGGAAAATCCTTTAGAACATATTTCACACACGTATGGCTTTTCTTTTGTATGGATGCGTTGGTGATTGTTCAGGTTACTCTTTACAGAAAATCCTTTAGAACAGACTTCACACTGGTTTTTCTCCTGTATGGGTGAGTCGATGATCTTTCAGAATGTCCAATCTAGAAAATCCTTTAAAATCTTTCTCTTATCTCTTTTGTGTGGGTGCGTAGATGATTGTTCAGACTTCCCTTTCGGGAAAATCCTTTAGAACATACATCACACACGTATGGTTTTTCTCCTGTATGGGTGAGTCGGTGATTTTTCAGAGTTTTCCAACCAGAAAATCCTTTCGAACATATCTCACACACGTACGGCTTCTCTTTTGTGTGGGTGCGTAGATGACTGTTCAGACTTCCCTTCCAGGAAAATCCTTTAGAACATATTTCACACACGTATGGCTTTTCTTTTGTATGGATGCGTTGGTGATTGTTCAGAGTACTCTTTACAGAAAATCCTTTAGAACAAAATTCACACACGTACGGCTTCTCTTTTGTGTGGGTACGTAGATGATTGTTCAGATGTCCCTTTCGGGAAAATCCTTTAGAACATACTTTACACACGTATGGTTTTTCTCCTGTATGGGTGAGTCTATGATTTTTCAGACTTTTCCATTGAGAAAATCCTTTAGAACATACTTCACACATGTACGGTTTTTCTCCTGTATGGGTGAGTCGATGACTTTTCAGAATGTTCAATCTAGAAAAACCTTTAGAACATATGTCGCACACGTACGGCTTTTCTTTTGTATGGATGCGTTGGTGAATATTTAGATATCTTATTGGAAAATCCTTTAAAACATACCTCACACAGGAATAGCTTTTCACCTGTATGGATGAGTTTATGTATTTCCATATTTCCTTTTTGTCAAAATCCTTCAGAACATATTTGACACACGCATGGCTTTTCCATTTCACAGGGTTACGTAGATGTGTGTTCAGTTCTCTCTTTTCAGAAAATCCTTTAGAACATTCTTTTCATCCGTATGTCTTTTCGCCTATGCGTTTGCTTTCATGCATATTTAGAGTACCGTTATGAAAAAATCTTTTAGGATGTAAAACCACGTATGACTTTTTGAAAATAAATGTTACTAAGTCTCTTTAAATTCTTTTTTTTTAAAGCCTTTATAAAAAACTTCTGCGTGTTTCTTTTCTGGTTACATCCATCGAGCAGATATACTAGTAGAGGGAGAATCCCTATTCTTTTCTACGGAAGAAAACGTGTCCAACATGTATATCACGTGAAATTTCGCTGCGCTAACTTTTTTTCGCTACTTCTCGCCTTCTTGGCAATATTTTGTTTCCCATTAAAAATAATTTTTAGGTTGAAAATACCAAAGAATAATTATCTCATTAGATATTGTTTCACAAATATATTAGAAGAGATTATTCTTATTACTTTTTCCAATGAAAACTCTGCGAAGCGATTTTTATTCAAATAAATTACAATTAAAAAAAAAGATTAAAAAAAAAATCTTTTGAATAAAATATAGAAATAAAAATATTTCAAATATATAGTATGTTGTAGCCATCACAAAACTTTCTTCTATATTATTCCTATACAAATACACACAATGTAAATTAGATATTAACTAAAATAATTTTGTATTAAAATTTATTTTCATGATGAATGCAAACGATTTTCATTTCAGAGATATATACATAATAATGGCTAAAGAAAGTTTATTATGTGTCCTATAGACCACATTCATATTTTAAAAACTGAATTTTTCTCCATAAGTTTTTTATTTATTTATTAAAAAACGAAAAAAAAAAAAAAAAAAAAAAAAAACTGATAAATTTGTTTTTAATTATTCTATATTTATGGTTCAACCATTCGTTTTAAAGGTATTGATGGGTTCTTTTTTTCAGAAACACTAATATTAAAAATTTACATAGGACCCCCCCCCCCAAGTGAAAAGTAATGCATTTACATTTACCTTTTTTTTTTTTTTTTTTTCATAATTGATTATTACTATTTTAAACAATTCTTTTTAATTCACAAAAATTCTTTAAAAAACAATTCTCACTGTGCATATTTATGCGAAGTTTCGTACTTTGTTGAAACAAATAAATAAATACAATAAAATAAATATATACGGGATGACAGCGCTACCTATTGGGCGTTTGGTGTTTTGTTTTGGATGTAAGGCTGATTGACTACCCTAGGATCCTAGGCATAAAGAGGAGTGCTGTCCGTGGGGGAGTTCTTTTTAAGGGGTCCTAGTCCGTATTTACACAAGTTTCAGAGAAAACCACGGAAAACTCCAAAGAACTAAGCCAACGAGCGCGAGTTGGGATTGAATCCGGCACCTCACGTCTACCAGCTTTGCGCGCGGAACCGCTCGGTCGCTGGTGGGCGATTTTCAGTAACAGCTTATAAGCACTAATTTTCGATGTTAGAACTAAATATCAAGTTTGGTTAAATTTCGTTCACTTATTTATGAGATAGAGAATCCACAAAAGTTTAGGCACACACAAAGACACTTAAAATAGTGCAATCGTGTACAGGATATGTCAAAACATATAAATTCATTGGAAACCAGTGACTAAAGCTTTCCATTAATCGAATACTTTCTTCTTAAATATAAAGAAGAGAATAATAAATAAAACAAATATCTTAAATAATGATGCATCTAGATTATTAATAAAAATATTATGAAGACATTAAAAAATAGAATCTGTCCTATTTTTTTTTATATTATTATAATGTAATTTTTTTTACAGTTATAAGATGAAAATATTATATTCCTATAAATTTTTGCTCCGATTTTTGATGGGTTTATATTTTATGACAATGGGATTTTTTTTTTTTTTTTTTTTTTTTTTAATGCCAATATCGTCAATAATGAAAATTAAAAATGTTATTTTAATACATAATTCCTATGAGAATTGAAAATCAAGACTATATTTCGATGTTACTAGCGTCTCTTTGTAGCGGCAGACCTCTACGGTGCTTACGGAGCTAAGTGAGTTTGACGAGAATTCATGCTTGGCGCACACTGCTATGCGCTTACGCACAACGAGGAAAGATTACAAACCACGCGGGCGCAATACCTCTATGATTCGGCTTTCGGCTAACACAATACCGTAGTAGTTCACGCGCACAGGAGAAAGGAGAAATCTCAAAGTTATTGTCACGTGACACTTCTCTATGATGTTGGCCACACAAAGGGGTTGCCATTTCGCTCTCTACCTAAATTACAGCTCGATGGTTACATCAGTGTTATTCACGGAGTAATTTTTAATAGGAGATGGAGAGCTTCCAATGGGAGAAAGCTTCTAAACAGTGATGTAAATTTTTGGTAAATATTGGGGACGCCACTTGCATAGCTGCGAATATTTTAATTTGTTCCAGAGCAATTTTTTTTGTAAGTGCTTAAAACTGCATAATTCAGCTGTTTCGAAAAAATGCTTCGTTCCTAGTTGTAAAACAGGCTGTAATAGTGATAAGAAAAAAAGAAAAGCCCAAGGAGAGAAATAATGTTCGAGTTCGTTTTTTGCACATAAAGTTTTTTTTTTTTTTTTTTTTTTCTTTACAAAATTTCATCAGTAAAATCTTTGGTTTTTCCTGCATATGAACTTTATTTATGCATGTAATGCCTGCTTTTCACAGGATAAAATAATGCTGTTCACAATAATAAAGGTTAAACACTGACATAATATTTTCATTATTGAGTGCTATATCGATTGCAGGCCATTCTGTCATGTATGATAAAAATGAACGACGTCTGTAATTAAATTTTGGTAATTTTTCATTAATTTACAAGATGCAATATAATGTGGTGCAGCATTTAAAGTATGAAAAATGATTTACTCAGATATGTATTAAGTATTATATAAAAGTAGAATTTGAAAACTAACATTGCGAGATGACACTGATCCACTAATCATAAATTATTTTTATGCTATTTTAGTAGGTACTTTATAACATATATCAAATTACGAGAATAAAAGTTTCTTGTAATCTAATATTTAAACTTTCTCTTCTCACTATACAACAAGCAGTTCCCTCCTTCCATATATCTGAAAATTTTTTATGCATTACTTTATTTTAGGTCATGAGTGACTTCATAAAATTTTAACTGAATTTAATTTTAGTGTGCTCTAAACATAAATATTAGAATTTAATTCCCCCCCCCCTCCAAAAAAAAAAGTACCAATTGTTTTCTTAAATTTCTAGTATACAGTATACTGCAGTAATGTTAAAAGAAATGAAACGTATTGTTAACCTGGCATGATCTCAGAATGAAATACCTCACTCACTAGGCTGCCCTTTCTCTTATCATTTTGAAATATTTTATTAGATACAGTTTCATATTTTAGTTTTGATACAACTCTATATGTATACTATTTGCATTAATTCTCATAATACTGCATTATTATGCAAAATTTTGACTTATTTTCCTATGTTAGAAAAATCTGAAATTTTAATATCTTATGAAATTTTTGAATTAGATTATTCAGAGACAATGACTTTTATACCACTGTCATGAATTGTATTTTAAAACTAGTTTATTATCATTATGATTAAAATAGTCCTCATAATTCCTGTTTATGTGGAATTTTTTTCTTATTTTTCCATGTTTAAAAATAATCATACATTACAAATAACTATTGAAGTTTTTGAAGTAGAATGTGTTCATAGTTTAGTTATTAATTCCAGCATCAAACATGATTTTTTAAAAATTCAATATGACTGCTTGTTTTTTCTCAGATTCTTTATACTTCTCATTATTGAGCTTAATTTTTTACAGATGGATCCAAGACAAGTGTCTTGTTTGTGGCATTGCCTCTACTAAAACTGCTTTTAGTTCTCAACTTCCTAGCTTTTTATATTTTCTCAACGAAGTTTTTTTTTTTTTTTTTTTTACATTAAAGTTCCACTCAATTTTATTTCACTTCACCGCAATAGGAAATTTATCTTCAGAGACTCGGAGAATTCTGGATTCATTTTAAACTACGGAAATTTAATAGTGAGAAATCAAACCCTTGCCATTATATGATTACATAACTTGTTACTAATAATGACTTGAAAATTATCTAGAAAACTTGGAACATTTTCTGAGTACCACCAATCGAGCAAATGATTCTGCTCATTGAGATCAGGGAAGGGGCTGGCACCTGGGATAACAACAAAAACCCTGATCAGTGAAATTGCAGATGAAGCCTCCAGGTGTCAGGCAAATAATGCCGGCAAAAGCTCAATTAAATAAGTATAAATATATATATATATGTGTGTATGTATAATAATTAAGAAGATAATCCATTATTAAGAGCTTTCTATATAATCTGCAACATTAGATTATGTGTGATAGTGATATTCAAATTTTATTATATTTTTCCTTAGACTCATGGTATATTAAATATTAATGGTGCTTGGCGTGGGATTATAAAAATAAGACAAACAACAACGCCTTAAACGCCAAATAAAAATAATAGTAGAGCAGACCGCTGTTTCGGTAGGGACGAGAAGGGGGGGGGGGGGCAAAAAAATAAAAATAGAGTTAGATCCTTCAAAATTGGTGTATAGAGGTTTTCAATACTTACAAATCGATTGGGGATATTTTCGAATTTGTAAAATTATTAGGAGGGGCGGGAAGGGGTGGGGTGGTAAGGGGGGGCTATGGGCAAAAACAAATAGAAATACAGTTAGGCCGTTCAAAATTGGTACACATAGGTTTTAGAGGCCTGCAAGTCGAATGGGGATATTTTCGAAAGTGTAAAATTATTAGGAGGGGCGAGAAGGAAGGGGAGAGTGGGGCAAAAAAATAAAAACAGAGTTAGATCGTTCAAAATTGGTATATAGAGGTTTTCGATACTTACAAATCGATTGGGGATATTTTCGAATTTGTAAAATTATTAGGAGGGGCGGGAAGGGGGAGAGGCGGTAAGTGGGGGCTATGGGCAAAAAAAATAGAAATACAGTTAGGCCGTTCAAAATTTGTACAGATAGGTTTTAGAGGCCTGCAAGTCGAATGGGGATATTTTCGAAAATGTAAAGTTATTAGAAGGGCCGGGAAGGGGAGGGCGGAGGGGCACAAAAAAATAAAATAGAGTTAGATCATTCAAAATTGGTACATAAAGGTTTTTCGATACCTACAAATCGATTGCGGATATTTTTGAATTTTTAAAATTATTGGGAGGGGCAAAAAAATAAAATAGAGATAGATCGTTCAAAACTGGTGCATAGAGGTTTTTGATACTTACAAATCGATTGCGGATATTTTCTAATTTGTAAAATTATTAGGACAGACGGGAGGGGGGGCGAAGGGGGAAAAAATAGAAATAAGAGTTAGAGCATTTTGGAAAATTTTTCCGAAGATAGTTAGAACCCGGTGCGATATTTTTCCTAATCAGATTTTGTTTCTCTTTTTTTTTCACGTGATAAAAATTAATGCGATTCTGAGATTCAGTAATTATAGTGATTCATTTAAAAATAGGGACCAGCGAAGCGGGCGTCGCCTGCTAGTTTAAAATACTCTGAATGAAAATGTAATAGAAAGTTTAAATTGTTTAACAGGATTTTATACATATCAGACAATATAATACTCTATGGCCAAGTTCATGAAACATAATTCGCCCCTTTCTTTCATGGACGTTTAAATAGACGTGCTAAACTAAGGTTCTTTTTTTTTTTTTTTTTTTTTTTTTTTTACATTTCTTAAAATATTTCAGATGCATAAAATAAATAATTTTTTCAAAGATTACGGCAACTTTTAATCTATAACTGGACACAAATATTGTAAACAAAAATTAAATATGGATGAAAAAAATATAATAAAATTATTAAAATAATATTTCTTACCTGAAATATAATAGTCCGTAAGCCTGTATTTACTGTAAAAAATCCTTTATTTAATATCTACAATATAAATACTTAATATGCTAGTTTGTTTTTTTTACGATTTGTTCTTGTTGCCCGGCGGATTAATATATACAAGATGAAAAGTGAAAAATTAGCCAACAGCCGAGAATGGATGGATTGATTGATGGATGCGTTTTACATCACACTAAAAGCCAAGAAAAATGTGAAATATTTTCTCTTTAAAAAACTGTAAATTTATCATCAATAACTATGAAGTAAAATACTTATAATTACAAAATACTTCCTGATATAAAATATTATCGAAATAGTTTTCTGACGAAATGCGAAATTTTAAAATCTTAAATATTTCCTTTATAACAAAAAAATAAAATATATTTAAGTGAAATTGTATTTGGTATATATACAATAAATATTTAAAACAAACAATAAAGTTTCTTTCTTGTATTAAAGAACAAAATCTAATTTTTTTATTGACTGCATTCAGATTGAACCAACCAACCACCAGTCATGCGAAACCAAATAACACCTATTCTGATTTCTGGGAATTACCAGAAAAAATCCATGCATGGCGGAGTAAAAATAGTGTGATTTTCAAACTGAGTTAGAAAAAAAAACATGAGTTTTCCTAGGGAAAAAGGAGATGTCAGGCACATCAGATAAAAGCGATTAATATCATATATCAATTAAACGACATTCACTCGAGCCATATTCGAGAAAAATTTAACCACCCTATAGACCGCCCATTTACAACTTAAATAAGCCATTTCATATCTCAAAATATATTGCACGCGGAAATGTAGCGATTTCAGGGTAGGATCAGACAGATAATAAAAGACTATTTTAAAAATAACAGAAAAAAATATCCAGTATTTCCTGAGATATTAAGTGTCGGCTTTCAGCGGTTTCTTTGATCTAAAACTAGCTGTATATATAGGTGTCGCAGGTTTCGTTCGTTTTTCCGTTTCTGCTGAGTTTCGTGACATTCGTTTGTTTCTCCGCTTGCGTCACTTGAGACTCTACCGAGTCTCTTGATTACGTTTAAAAAGAAAATTGTATGTAGATTTTTATTAAATACTTCGTAGAGTGTAATAAAACGAATTATTAAATCGAAAATGTACATAGGTACCATGTTATGACTTTCGTATTATACAAACATAACAATTTTATTTGTTTCAATCATTAGTTTTTAAATTATTACAAACCCAAAAGTTATCAGTCAATTTTTCTGCCGTGCGGCTTTTTTTTTTTTTTTTTTTTTTTTTTTTTTGCGCTTAGTGTGTGTGAGTGTGTGTGTGTGGGTGTGTGTATATATATATATATATATATATATATATATATATATACATATAAAAGAAATATTATTAATTATTTAATTTTAGTTTTTTTTCGGTTATAACACAAAATGTAAAATAAATTTCACTTATTACATGTACACATTAAAAAAAAAAAAAAAAAGTACACATTTAAATAATAAATAAATATGTAAAAATCAATTATAAATATGTACAAAACTGAATTTAGCTTTCATTCATAACGTGTTATAACCCAACGGTACTTCTAAGTATCAACCAACAATCACAACTTCATCCAACCACTCATGCCGTCTAGTGAGGCTAAAGGACAGTATATAGATTTGATACCAATTGCATTCCATTGTCACTATGTATTTTATTCAAGTTTGAATGTGATGGTACTTTAAAGTACTGTTGGTAGATAAAGTATTAAAACACATTTCTTTCAGGCAGTGGTATTACCAATTAACACAACTGGGTTGTTATTAAAACTTCATTTTAGGAATAAGATTACTGCAATATTTATTCTAAGAATTTAATCGTTTTTGTTTTCAATTGGAGCGAAGAAACTTATATCCGTACTGATACGTATTTAAGGTGACTTTAATTTAATTATAAATCACAATCATAATCTAAAAGATTTCTGCAACGCATGCTTGAATCCAACACGTTTCAAAGGAAATTAAATGTAGCTGAGAATAAACCTCAAGCAACTTCCGCCAACTGATAGCCCACAACCCACCATTACATTAGAATTCAGGATGAATGTTTAGTAAATATAATTTTTTTTCCAAACTTCTCCCGAATGTTCTAGGAATTACTGCAATTTCCGACCTCCCCCCCCCCTCCCTTCCCAAACCCATTACATAAGAATGCAGAATAATTGTTTAGTAAATGCGATATTTTTAAAACTTTTTGAAATATTTTAATTATTACTGCCATTCAAAAAGAAGAATATTTAATGCAAATGTGAATTCTCTATCCCTTCCAGCGTCATTGGCTAATTCTTCGACATTACGAGAG
>CAWVNO010002539.1:0-30959 GCA_963930645.1 Salticus scenicus | reverse complement strand
GACCAGCAGGGACCTGCCAAAGTTAAACCATTTGGCCAGGAGAGCCCTTTTATGCAGACTTTTGCCAGATTTCGATACCCAAAATTTTTGCGATTTTCGCAGAATTTTTTTCAAAAGCCGATTCCAAAGCAACTAATAGAGCTTTGCGATCGCAATCACTTCCAGAATCTGCCCCACGAAGTCTACTTTCATGATAAAGCACGAGGGACCTGCCAAAGTTAAACCATTTGGCCAGGAGAGCCGTTTTATGAAGGCATGTGCTCGATTTCGTCGCGAAATTTTTTTGTCGAATTTTACGCCCTCTCATTTTTAAAAGTCGATTCCACAGCCGCTAATAGAGCTTTGCGATCGCAATCACTTCCAGAATCTGCAAAAGATATTCTAGTTTCATAACAGACCAGCAGGGACCTGCCAAAGTTAAACCATTTGGCCAGGAGAGCCCTTTTATGCAGACTTTTGCCAGATTTCGATACCCAAAATTTTTGCGATTTTCGCAGAATTTTTTTCAAAAGCCGATTCCAAAGCAACTAATAGAGCTTTGCGATCGCAATCACTTCCAGAATCTGCCCCACGAAGTCTACTTTCATGATAAAGCACGAGGGACCTGCCAAAGTTAAACCATTTGGCCAGGAGAGCCGTTTTATGAAGGCATGTGCTCGATTTCGTCGCGAAATTTTTTTGTCGAATTTTACGCCCTCTCATTTTTAAAAGTCGATTCCACAGCCGCTAATAGAGCTTTGCGATCGCAATCACTTCCAGAATCTGCAAAAGATATTCTAGTTTCATAACAGACCAGCAGGGACCTGCCAAAGTTAAACCATTTGGCCAGGAGAGCCCTTTTATGCAGACTTTTGCCAGATTTCGATACCCAAAATTTTTGCGATTTTCGCAGAATTTTTTTCAAAAGCCGATTCCAAAGCAACTAATAGAGCTTTGCGATCGCAATCACTTCCAGAATCTGCCCCACGAAGTCTACTTTCATGATAAAGCACGAGGGACCTGCCAAAGTTAAACCATTTGGCCAGGAGAGCCGTTTTATGAAGGCATGTGCTCGATTTCGTCGCGAAATTTTTTTGTCGAATTTTACGCCCTCTCATTTTTAAAAGTCGATTCCACAGCCGCTAATAGAGCTTTGCGATCGCAATCACTTCCAGAATCTGCAAAAGATATTCTAGTTTCATAACAGACCAGCAGGGACCTGCCAAAGTTAAACCATTTGGCCAGGAGAGCCCTTTTATGCAGACTTTTGCCAGATTTCGATACCCAAAATTTTTGCGATTTTCGCAGAATTTTTTTCAAAAGCCGATTCCAAAGCAACTAATAGAGCTTTGCGATCGCAATCACTTCCAGAATCTGCCCCACGAAGTCTACTTTCATGATAAAGCACGAGGGACCTGCCAAAGTTAAACCATTTGGCCAGGAGAGCCGTTTTATGAAGGCATGTGCTCGATTTCGTCGCGAAATTTTTTTGTCGAATTTTACGCCCTCTCATTTTTAAAAGTCGATTCCACAGCCGCTAATAGAGCTTTGCGATCGCAATCACTTCCAGAATCTGCAAAAGATATTCTAGTTTCATAACAGACCAGCAGGGACCTGCCAAAGTTAAACCATTTGGCCAGGAGAGCCCTTTTATGCAGACTTTTGCCAGATTTCGATACCCAAAATTTTTGCGATTTTCGCAGAATTTTTTTCAAAAGCCGATTCCAAAGCAACTAATAGAGCTTTGCGATCGCAATCACTTCCAGAATCTGCCCCACGAAGTCTACTTTCATGATAAAGCACGAGGGACCTGCCAAAGTTAAACCATTTGGCCAGGAGAGCCGTTTTATGAAGGCATGTGCTCGATTTCGTCGCGAAATTTTTTTGTCGAATTTTACGCCCTCTCATTTTTAAAAGTCGATTCCACAGCCGCTAATAGAGCTTTGCGATCGCAATCACTTCCAGAATCTGCAAAAGATATTCTAGTTTCATAACAGACCAGCAGGGACCTGCCAAAGTTAAACCATTTGGCCAGGAGAGCCCTTTTATGCAGACTTTTGCCAGATTTCGATACCCAAAATTTTTGCGATTTTCGCAGAATTTTTTTCAAAAGCCGATTCCAAAGCAACTAATAGAGCTTTGCGATCGCAATCACTTCCAGAATCTGCCCCACGAAGTCTACTTTCATGATAAAGCACGAGGGACCTGCCAAAGTTAAACCATTTGGCCAGGAGAGCCGTTTTATGAAGGCATGTGCTCGATTTCGTCGCGAAATTTTTTTGTCGAATTTTACGCCCTCTCATTTTTAAAAGTCGATTCCACAGCCGCTAATAGAGCTTTGCGATCGCAATCACTTCCAGAATCTGCAAAAGATATTCTAGTTTCATAACAGACCAGCAGGGACCTGCCAAAGTTAAACCATTTGGCCAGGAGAGCCCTTTTATGCAGACTTTTGCCAGATTTCGATACCCAAAATTTTTGCGATTTTCGCAGAATTTTTTTCAAAAGCCGATTCCAAAGCAACTAATAGAGCTTTGCGATCGCAATCACTTCCAGAATCTGCCCCACGAAGTCTACTTTCATGATAAAGCACGAGGGACCTGCCAAAGTTAAACCATTTGGCCAGGAGAGCCGTTTTATGAAGGCATGTGCTCGATTTCGTCGCGAAATTTTTTTGTCGAATTTTACGCCCTCTCATTTTTAAAAGTCGATTCCACAGCCGCTAATAGAGCTTTGCGATCGCAATCACTTCCAGAATCTGCAAAAGATATTCTAGTTTCATAACAGACCAGCAGGGACCTGCCAAAGTTAAACCATTTGGCCAGGAGAGCCCTTTTATGCAGACTTTTGCCAGATTTCGATACCCAAAATTTTTGCGATTTTCGCAGAATTTTTTTCAAAAGCCGATTCCAAAGCAACTAATAGAGCTTTGCGATCGCAATCACTTCCAGAATCTGCCCCACGAAGTCTACTTTCATGATAAAGCACGAGGGACCTGCCAAAGTTAAACCATTTGGCCAGGAGAGCCGTTTTATGAAGGCATGTGCTCGATTTCGTCGCGAAATTTTTTTGTCGAATTTTACGCCCTCTCATTTTTAAAAGTCGATTCCACAGCCGCTAATAGAGCTTTGCGATCGCAATCACTTCCAGAATCTGCAAAAGATATTCTAGTTTCATAACAGACCAGCAGGGACCTGCCAAAGTTAAACCATTTGGCCAGGAGAGCCCTTTTATGCAGACTTTTGCCAGATTTCGATACCCAAAATTTTTGCGATTTTCGCAGAATTTTTTTCAAAAGCCGATTCCAAAGCAACTAATAGAGCTTTGCGATCGCAATCACTTCCAGAATCTGCCCCACGAAGTCTACTTTCATGATAAAGCACGAGGGACCTGCCAAAGTTAAACCATTTGGCCAGGAGAGCCGTTTTATGAAGGCATGTGCTCGATTTCGTCGCGAAATTTTTTTGTCGAATTTTACGCCCTCTCATTTTTAAAAGTCGATTCCACAGCCGCTAATAGAGCTTTGCGATCGCAATCACTTCCAGAATCTGCAAAAGATATTCTAGTTTCATAACAGACCAGCAGGGACCTGCCAAAGTTAAACCATTTGGCCAGGAGAGCCCTTTTATGCAGACTTTTGCCAGATTTCGATACCCAAAATTTTTGCGATTTTCGCAGAATTTTTTTCAAAAGCCGATTCCAAAGCAACTAATAGAGCTTTGCGATCGCAATCACTTCCAGAATCTGCCCCACGAAGTCTACTTTCATGATAAAGCACGAGGGACCTGCCAAAGTTAAACCATTTGGCCAGGAGAGCCGTTTTATGAAGGCATGTGCTCGATTTCGTCGCGAAATTTTTTTGTCGAATTTTACGCCCTCTCATTTTTAAAAGTCGATTCCACAGCCGCTAATAGAGCTTTGCGATCGCAATCACTTCCAGAATCTGCAAAAGATATTCTAGTTTCATAACAGACCAGCAGGGACCTGCCAAAGTTAAACCATTTGGCCAGGAGAGCCCTTTTATGCAGACTTTTGCCAGATTTCGATACCCAAAATTTTTGCGATTTTCGCAGAATTTTTTTCAAAAGCCGATTCCAAAGCAACTAATAGAGCTTTGCGATCGCAATCACTTCCAGAATCTGCCCCACGAAGTCTACTTTCATGATAAAGCACGAGGGACCTGCCAAAGTTAAACCATTTGGCCAGGAGAGCCGTTTTATGAAGGCATGTGCTCGATTTCGTCGCGAAATTTTTTTGTCGAATTTTACGCCCTCTCATTTTTAAAAGTCGATTCCACAGCCGCTAATAGAGCTTTGCGATCGCAATCACTTCCAGAATCTGCAAAAGATATTCTAGTTTCATAACAGACCAGCAGGGACCTGCCAAAGTTAAACCATTTGGCCAGGAGAGCCCTTTTATGCAGACTTTTGCCAGATTTCGATACCCAAAATTTTTGCGATTTTCGCAGAATTTTTTTCAAAAGCCGATTCCAAAGCAACTAATAGAGCTTTGCGATCGCAATCACTTCCAGAATCTGCCCCACGAAGTCTACTTTCATGATAAAGCACGAGGGACCTGCCAAAGTTAAACCATTTGGCCAGGAGAGCCGTTTTATGAAGGCATGTGCTCGATTTCGTCGCGAAATTTTTTTGTCGAATTTTACGCCCTCTCATTTTTAAAAGTCGATTCCACAGCCGCTAATAGAGCTTTGCGATCGCAATCACTTCCAGAATCTGCAAAAGATATTCTAGTTTCATAACAGACCAGCAGGGACCTGCCAAAGTTAAACCATTTGGCCAGGAGAGCCCTTTTATGCAGACTTTTGCCAGATTTCGATACCCAAAATTTTTGCGATTTTCGCAGAATTTTTTTCAAAAGCCGATTCCAAAGCAACTAATAGAGCTTTGCGATCGCAATCACTTCCAGAATCTGCCCCACGAAGTCTACTTTCATGATAAAGCACGAGGGACCTGCCAAAGTTAAACCATTTGGCCAGGAGAGCCGTTTTATGAAGGCATGTGCTCGATTTCGTCGCGAAATTTTTTTGTCGAATTTTACGCCCTCTCATTTTTAAAAGTCGATTCCACAGCCGCTAATAGAGCTTTGCGATCGCAATCACTTCCAGAATCTGCAAAAGATATTCTAGTTTCATAACAGACCAGCAGGGACCTGCCAAAGTTAAACCATTTGGCCAGGAGAGCCCTTTTATGCAGACTTTTGCCAGATTTCGATACCCAAAATTTTTGCGATTTTCGCAGAATTTTTTTCAAAAGCCGATTCCAAAGCAACTAATAGAGCTTTGCGATCGCAATCACTTCCAGAATCTGCCCCACGAAGTCTACTTTCATGATAAAGCACGAGGGACCTGCCAAAGTTAAACCATTTGGCCAGGAGAGCCGTTTTATGAAGGCATGTGCTCGATTTCGTCGCGAAATTTTTTTGTCGAATTTTACGCCCTCTCATTTTTAAAAGTCGATTCCACAGCCGCTAATAGAGCTTTGCGATCGCAATCACTTCCAGAATCTGCAAAAGATATTCTAGTTTCATAACAGACCAGCAGGGACCTGCCAAAGTTAAACCATTTGGCCAGGAGAGCCCTTTTATGCAGACTTTTGCCAGATTTCGATACCCAAAATTTTTGCGATTTTCGCAGAATTTTTTTCAAAAGCCGATTCCAAAGCAACTAATAGAGCTTTGCGATCGCAATCACTTCCAGAATCTGCCCCACGAAGTCTACTTTCATGATAAAGCACGAGGGACCTGCCAAAGTTAAACCATTTGGCCAGGAGAGCCGTTTTATGAAGGCATGTGCTCGATTTCGTCGCGAAATTTTTTTGTCGAATTTTACGCCCTCTCATTTTTAAAAGTCGATTCCACAGCCGCTAATAGAGCTTTGCGATCGCAATCACTTCCAGAATCTGCAAAAGATATTCTAGTTTCATAACAGACCAGCAGGGACCTGCCAAAGTTAAACCATTTGGCCAGGAGAGCCCTTTTATGCAGACTTTTGCCAGATTTCGATACCCAAAATTTTTGCGATTTTCGCAGAATTTTTTTCAAAAGCCGATTCCAAAGCAACTAATAGAGCTTTGCGATCGCAATCACTTCCAGAATCTGCCCCACGAAGTCTACTTTCATGATAAAGCACGAGGGACCTGCCAAAGTTAAACCATTTGGCCAGGAGAGCCGTTTTATGAAGGCATGTGCTCGATTTCGTCGCGAAATTTTTTTGTCGAATTTTACGCCCTCTCATTTTTAAAAGTCGATTCCACAGCCGCTAATAGAGCTTTGCGATCGCAATCACTTCCAGAATCTGCAAAAGATATTCTAGTTTCATAACAGACCAGCAGGGACCTGCCAAAGTTAAACCATTTGGCCAGGAGAGCCCTTTTATGCAGACTTTTGCCAGATTTCGATACCCAAAATTTTTGCGATTTTCGCAGAATTTTTTTCAAAAGCCGATTCCAAAGCAACTAATAGAGCTTTGCGATCGCAATCACTTCCAGAATCTGCCCCACGAAGTCTACTTTCATGATAAAGCACGAGGGACCTGCCAAAGTTAAACCATTTGGCCAGGAGAGCCGTTTTATGAAGGCATGTGCTCGATTTCGTCGCGAAATTTTTTTGTCGAATTTTACGCCCTCTCATTTTTAAAAGTCGATTCCACAGCCGCTAATAGAGCTTTGCGATCGCAATCACTTCCAGAATCTGCAAAAGATATTCTAGTTTCATAACAGACCAGCAGGGACCTGCCAAAGTTAAACCATTTGGCCAGGAGAGCCCTTTTATGCAGACTTTTGCCAGATTTCGATACCCAAAATTTTTGCGATTTTCGCAGAATTTTTTTCAAAAGCCGATTCCAAAGCAACTAATAGAGCTTTGCGATCGCAATCACTTCCAGAATCTGCCCCACGAAGTCTACTTTCATGATAAAGCACGAGGGACCTGCCAAAGTTAAACCATTTGGCCAGGAGAGCCGTTTTATGAAGGCATGTGCTCGATTTCGTCGCGAAATTTTTTTGTCGAATTTTACGCCCTCTCATTTTTAAAAGTCGATTCCACAGCCGCTAATAGAGCTTTGCGATCGCAATCACTTCCAGAATCTGCAAAAGATATTCTAGTTTCATAACAGACCAGCAGGGACCTGCCAAAGTTAAACCATTTGGCCAGGAGAGCCCTTTTATGCAGACTTTTGCCAGATTTCGATACCCAAAATTTTTGCGATTTTCGCAGAATTTTTTTCAAAAGCCGATTCCAAAGCAACTAATAGAGCTTTGCGATCGCAATCACTTCCAGAATCTGCCCCACGAAGTCTACTTTCATGATAAAGCACGAGGGACCTGCCAAAGTTAAACCATTTGGCCAGGAGAGCCGTTTTATGAAGGCATGTGCTCGATTTCGTCGCGAAATTTTTTTGTCGAATTTTACGCCCTCTCATTTTTAAAAGTCGATTCCACAGCCGCTAATAGAGCTTTGCGATCGCAATCACTTCCAGAATCTGCAAAAGATATTCTAGTTTCATAACAGACCAGCAGGGACCTGCCAAAGTTAAACCATTTGGCCAGGAGAGCCCTTTTATGCAGACTTTTGCCAGATTTCGATACCCAAAATTTTTGCGATTTTCGCAGAATTTTTTTCAAAAGCCGATTCCAAAGCAACTAATAGAGCTTTGCGATCGCAATCACTTCCAGAATCTGCCCCACGAAGTCTACTTTCATGATAAAGCACGAGGGACCTGCCAAAGTTAAACCATTTGGCCAGGAGAGCCGTTTTATGAAGGCATGTGCTCGATTTCGTCGCGAAATTTTTTTGTCGAATTTTACGCCCTCTCATTTTTAAAAGTCGATTCCACAGCCGCTAATAGAGCTTTGCGATCGCAATCACTTCCAGAATCTGCAAAAGATATTCTAGTTTCATAACAGACCAGCAGGGACCTGCCAAAGTTAAACCATTTGGCCAGGAGAGCCCTTTTATGCAGACTTTTGCCAGATTTCGATACCCAAAATTTTTGCGATTTTCGCAGAATTTTTTTCAAAAGCCGATTCCAAAGCAACTAATAGAGCTTTGCGATCGCAATCACTTCCAGAATCTGCCCCACGAAGTCTACTTTCATGATAAAGCACGAGGGACCTGCCAAAGTTAAACCATTTGGCCAGGAGAGCCGTTTTATGAAGGCATGTGCTCGATTTCGTCGCGAAATTTTTTTGTCGAATTTTACGCCCTCTCATTTTTAAAAGTCGATTCCACAGCCGCTAATAGAGCTTTGCGATCGCAATCACTTCCAGAATCTGCAAAAGATATTCTAGTTTCATAACAGACCAGCAGGGACCTGCCAAAGTTAAACCATTTGGCCAGGAGAGCCCTTTTATGCAGACTTTTGCCAGATTTCGATACCCAAAATTTTTGCGATTTTCGCAGAATTTTTTTCAAAAGCCGATTCCAAAGCAACTAATAGAGCTTTGCGATCGCAATCACTTCCAGAATCTGCCCCACGAAGTCTACTTTCATGATAAAGCACGAGGGACCTGCCAAAGTTAAACCATTTGGCCAGGAGAGCCGTTTTATGAAGGCATGTGCTCGATTTCGTCGCGAAATTTTTTTGTCGAATTTTACGCCCTCTCATTTTTAAAAGTCGATTCCACAGCCGCTAATAGAGCTTTGCGATCGCAATCACTTCCAGAATCTGCAAAAGATATTCTAGTTTCATAACAGACCAGCAGGGACCTGCCAAAGTTAAACCATTTGGCCAGGAGAGCCCTTTTATGCAGACTTTTGCCAGATTTCGATACCCAAAATTTTTGCGATTTTCGCAGAATTTTTTTCAAAAGCCGATTCCAAAGCAACTAATAGAGCTTTGCGATCGCAATCACTTCCAGAATCTGCCCCACGAAGTCTACTTTCATGATAAAGCACGAGGGACCTGCCAAAGTTAAACCATTTGGCCAGGAGAGCCGTTTTATGAAGGCATGTGCTCGATTTCGTCGCGAAATTTTTTTGTCGAATTTTACGCCCTCTCATTTTTAAAAGTCGATTCCACAGCCGCTAATAGAGCTTTGCGATCGCAATCACTTCCAGAATCTGCAAAAGATATTCTAGTTTCATAACAGACCAGCAGGGACCTGCCAAAGTTAAACCATTTGGCCAGGAGAGCCCTTTTATGCAGACTTTTGCCAGATTTCGATACCCAAAATTTTTGCGATTTTCGCAGAATTTTTTTCAAAAGCCGATTCCAAAGCAACTAATAGAGCTTTGCGATCGCAATCACTTCCAGAATCTGCCCCACGAAGTCTACTTTCATGATAAAGCACGAGGGACCTGCCAAAGTTAAACCATTTGGCCAGGAGAGCCGTTTTATGAAGGCATGTGCTCGATTTCGTCGCGAAATTTTTTTGTCGAATTTTACGCCCTCTCATTTTTAAAAGTCGATTCCACAGCCGCTAATAGAGCTTTGCGATCGCAATCACTTCCAGAATCTGCAAAAGATATTCTAGTTTCATAACAGACCAGCAGGGACCTGCCAAAGTTAAACCATTTGGCCAGGAGAGCCCTTTTATGCAGACTTTTGCCAGATTTCGATACCCAAAATTTTTGCGATTTTCGCAGAATTTTTTTCAAAAGCCGATTCCAAAGCAACTAATAGAGCTTTGCGATCGCAATCACTTCCAGAATCTGCCCCACGAAGTCTACTTTCATGATAAAGCACGAGGGACCTGCCAAAGTTAAACCATTTGGCCAGGAGAGCCGTTTTATGAAGGCATGTGCTCGATTTCGTCGCGAAATTTTTTTGTCGAATTTTACGCCCTCTCATTTTTAAAAGTCGATTCCACAGCCGCTAATAGAGCTTTGCGATCGCAATCACTTCCAGAATCTGCAAAAGATATTCTAGTTTCATAACAGACCAGCAGGGACCTGCCAAAGTTAAACCATTTGGCCAGGAGAGCCCTTTTATGCAGACTTTTGCCAGATTTCGATACCCAAAATTTTTGCGATTTTCGCAGAATTTTTTTCAAAAGCCGATTCCAAAGCAACTAATAGAGCTTTGCGATCGCAATCACTTCCAGAATCTGCCCCACGAAGTCTACTTTCATGATAAAGCACGAGGGACCTGCCAAAGTTAAACCATTTGGCCAGGAGAGCCGTTTTATGAAGGCATGTGCTCGATTTCGTCGCGAAATTTTTTTGTCGAATTTTACGCCCTCTCATTTTTAAAAGTCGATTCCACAGCCGCTAATAGAGCTTTGCGATCGCAATCACTTCCAGAATCTGCAAAAGATATTCTAGTTTCATAACAGACCAGCAGGGACCTGCCAAAGTTAAACCATTTGGCCAGGAGAGCCCTTTTATGCAGACTTTTGCCAGATTTCGATACCCAAAATTTTTGCGATTTTCGCAGAATTTTTTTCAAAAGCCGATTCCAAAGCAACTAATAGAGCTTTGCGATCGCAATCACTTCCAGAATCTGCCCCACGAAGTCTACTTTCATGATAAAGCACGAGGGACCTGCCAAAGTTAAACCATTTGGCCAGGAGAGCCGTTTTATGAAGGCATGTGCTCGATTTCGTCGCGAAATTTTTTTGTCGAATTTTACGCCCTCTCATTTTTAAAAGTCGATTCCACAGCCGCTAATAGAGCTTTGCGATCGCAATCACTTCCAGAATCTGCAAAAGATATTCTAGTTTCATAACAGACCAGCAGGGACCTGCCAAAGTTAAACCATTTGGCCAGGAGAGCCCTTTTATGCAGACTTTTGCCAGATTTCGATACCCAAAATTTTTGCGATTTTCGCAGAATTTTTTTCAAAAGCCGATTCCAAAGCAACTAATAGAGCTTTGCGATCGCAATCACTTCCAGAATCTGCCCCACGAAGTCTACTTTCATGATAAAGCACGAGGGACCTGCCAAAGTTAAACCATTTGGCCAGGAGAGCCGTTTTATGAAGGCATGTGCTCGATTTCGTCGCGAAATTTTTTTGTCGAATTTTACGCCCTCTCATTTTTAAAAGTCGATTCCACAGCCGCTAATAGAGCTTTGCGATCGCAATCACTTCCAGAATCTGCAAAAGATATTCTAGTTTCATAACAGACCAGCAGGGACCTGCCAAAGTTAAACCATTTGGCCAGGAGAGCCCTTTTATGCAGACTTTTGCCAGATTTCGATACCCAAAATTTTTGCGATTTTCGCAGAATTTTTTTCAAAAGCCGATTCCAAAGCAACTAATAGAGCTTTGCGATCGCAATCACTTCCAGAATCTGCCCCACGAAGTCTACTTTCATGATAAAGCACGAGGGACCTGCCAAAGTTAAACCATTTGGCCAGGAGAGCCGTTTTATGAAGGCATGTGCTCGATTTCGTCGCGAAATTTTTTTGTCGAATTTTACGCCCTCTCATTTTTAAAAGTCGATTCCACAGCCGCTAATAGAGCTTTGCGATCGCAATCACTTCCAGAATCTGCAAAAGATATTCTAGTTTCATAACAGACCAGCAGGGACCTGCCAAAGTTAAACCATTTGGCCAGGAGAGCCCTTTTATGCAGACTTTTGCCAGATTTCGATACCCAAAATTTTTGCGATTTTCGCAGAATTTTTTTCAAAAGCCGATTCCAAAGCAACTAATAGAGCTTTGCGATCGCAATCACTTCCAGAATCTGCCCCACGAAGTCTACTTTCATGATAAAGCACGAGGGACCTGCCAAAGTTAAACCATTTGGCCAGGAGAGCCGTTTTATGAAGGCATGTGCTCGATTTCGTCGCGAAATTTTTTTGTCGAATTTTACGCCCTCTCATTTTTAAAAGTCGATTCCACAGCCGCTAATAGAGCTTTGCGATCGCAATCACTTCCAGAATCTGCAAAAGATATTCTAGTTTCATAACAGACCAGCAGGGACCTGCCAAAGTTAAACCATTTGGCCAGGAGAGCCCTTTTATGCAGACTTTTGCCAGATTTCGATACCCAAAATTTTTGCGATTTTCGCAGAATTTTTTTCAAAAGCCGATTCCAAAGCAACTAATAGAGCTTTGCGATCGCAATCACTTCCAGAATCTGCCCCACGAAGTCTACTTTCATGATAAAGCACGAGGGACCTGCCAAAGTTAAACCATTTGGCCAGGAGAGCCGTTTTATGAAGGCATGTGCTCGATTTCGTCGCGAAATTTTTTTGTCGAATTTTACGCCCTCTCATTTTTAAAAGTCGATTCCACAGCCGCTAATAGAGCTTTGCGATCGCAATCACTTCCAGAATCTGCAAAAGATATTCTATTAAACCATTTGGCCAGGAGAGCCCTTTTATGCAGACTTTTGCCAGATTTCGATACCCAAAATTTTTGCGATTTTCGCAGAATTTTTTTCAAAAGCCGATTCCAAAGCAACTAATAGAGCTTTGCGATCGCAATCACTTCCAGAATCTGCCCCACGAAGTCTACTTTCATGATAAAGCACGAGGGACCTGCCAAAGTTAAACCATTTGGCCAGGAGAGCCGTTTTATGAAGGCATGTGCTCGATTTCGTCGCGAAATTTTTTTGTCGAATTTTACGCCCTCTCATTTTTAAAAGTCGATTCCACAGCCGCTAATAGAGCTTTGCGATCGCAATCCTTCCAGAATCTGCAAAAGATATTCTAGTTTCATACTTCCAGAATCTGCAAAAGATATTCTAGTTTCATAACAGACCAGCAGGGACCTGCCAAAGTTAAACCATTTGGCCAGGAGAGCCCTTTTATGCAGACTTTTGCCAGATTTCGATACCCAAAATTTTTGCGATTTTCGCAGAATTTTTTTCAAAAGCCGATTCCAAAGCAACTAATAGAGCTTTGCGATCGCAATCACTTCCAGAATCTGCCCCACGAAGTCTACTTTCATGATAAAGCACGAGGGACCTGCCAAAGTTAAACCATTTGGCCAGGAGAGCCGTTTTATGAAGGCATGTGCTCGATTTCGTCGCGAAATTTTTTTGTCGAATTTTACGCCCTCTCATTTTTAAAAGTCGATTCCACAGCCGCTAATAGAGCTTTGCGATCGCAATCACTTCCAGAATCTGCAAAAGATATTCTAGTTTCATAACAGACCAGCAGGGACCTGCCAAAGTTAAACCATTTGGCCAGGAGAGCCCTTTTATGCAGACTTTTGCCAGATTTCGATACCCAAAATTTTTGCGATTTTCGCAGAATTTTTTTCAAAAGCCGATTCCAAAGCAACTAATAGAGCTTTGCGATCGCAATCACTTCCAGAATCTGCCCCACGAAGTCTACTTTCATGATAAAGCACGAGGGACCTGCCAAAGTTAAACCATTTGGCCAGGAGAGCCGTTTTATGAAGGCATGTGCTCGATTTCGTCGCGAAATTTTTTTGTCGAATTTTACGCCCTCTCATTTTTAAAAGTCGATTCCACAGCCGCTAATAGAGCTTTGCGATCGCAATCACTTCCAGAATCTGCAAAAGATATTCTAGTTTCATAACAGACCAGCAGGGACCTGCCAAAGTTAAACCATTTGGCCAGGAGAGCCCTTTTATGCAGACTTTTGCCAGATTTCGATACCCAAAATTTTTGCGATTTTCGCAGAATTTTTTTCAAAAGCCGATTCCAAAGCAACTAATAGAGCTTTGCGATCGCAATCACTTCCAGAATCTGCCCCACGAAGTCTACTTTCATGATAAAGCACGAGGGACCTGCCAAAGTTAAACCATTTGGCCAGGAGAGCCGTTTTATGAAGGCATGTGCTCGATTTCGTCGCGAAATTTTTTTGTCGAATTTTACGCCCTCTCATTTTTAAAAGTCGATTCCACAGCCGCTAATAGAGCTTTGCGATCGCAATCACTTCCAGAATCTGCAAAAGATATTCTAGTTTCATAACAGACCAGCAGGGACCTGCCAAAGTTAAACCATTTGGCCAGGAGAGCCCTTTTATGCAGACTTTTGCCAGATTTCGATACCCAAAATTTTTGCGATTTTCGCAGAATTTTTTTCAAAAGCCGATTCCAAAGCAACTAATAGAGCTTTGCGATCGCAATCACTTCCAGAATCTGCCCCACGAAGTCTACTTTCATGATAAAGCACGAGGGACCTGCCAAAGTTAAACCATTTGGCCAGGAGAGCCGTTTTATGAAGGCATGTGCTCGATTTCGTCGCGAAATTTTTTTGTCGAATTTTACGCCCTCTCATTTTTAAAAGTCGATTCCACAGCCGCTAATAGAGCTTTGCGATCGCAATCACTTCCAGAATCTGCAAAAGATATTCTAGTTTCATAACAGACCAGCAGGGACCTGCCAAAGTTAAACCATTTGGCCAGGAGAGCCCTTTTATGCAGACTTTTGCCAGATTTCGATACCCAAAATTTTTGCGATTTTCGCAGAATTTTTTTCAAAAGCCGATTCCAAAGCAACTAATAGAGCTTTGCGATCGCAATCACTTCCAGAATCTGCCCCACGAAGTCTACTTTCATGATAAAGCACGAGGGACCTGCCAAAGTTAAACCATTTGGCCAGGAGAGCCGTTTTATGAAGGCATGTGCTCGATTTCGTCGCGAAATTTTTTTGTCGAATTTTACGCCCTCTCATTTTTAAAAGTCGATTCCACAGCCGCTAATAGAGCTTTGCGATCGCAATCACTTCCAGAATCTGCAAAAGATATTCTAGTTTCATAACAGACCAGCAGGGACCTGCCAAAGTTAAACCATTTGGCCAGGAGAGCCCTTTTATGCAGACTTTTGCCAGATTTCGATACCCAAAATTTTTGCGATTTTCGCAGAATTTTTTTCAAAAGCCGATTCCAAAGCAACTAATAGAGCTTTGCGATCGCAATCACTTCCAGAATCTGCCCCACGAAGTCTACTTTCATGATAAAGCACGAGGGACCTGCCAAAGTTAAACCATTTGGCCAGGAGAGCCGTTTTATGAAGGCATGTGCTCGATTTCGTCGCGAAATTTTTTTGTCGAATTTTACGCCCTCTCATTTTTAAAAGTCGATTCCACAGCCGCTAATAGAGCTTTGCGATCGCAATCACTTCCAGAATCTGCAAAAGATATTCTAGTTTCATAACAGACCAGCAGGGACCTGCCAAAGTTAAACCATTTGGCCAGGAGAGCCCTTTTATGCAGACTTTTGCCAGATTTCGATACCCAAAATTTTTGCGATTTTCGCAGAATTTTTTTCAAAAGCCGATTCCAAAGCAACTAATAGAGCTTTGCGATCGCAATCACTTCCAGAATCTGCCCCACGAAGTCTACTTTCATGATAAAGCACGAGGGACCTGCCAAAGTTAAACCATTTGGCCAGGAGAGCCGTTTTATGAAGGCATGTGCTCGATTTCGTCGCGAAATTTTTTTGTCGAATTTTACGCCCTCTCATTTTTAAAAGTCGATTCCACAGCCGCTAATAGAGCTTTGCGATCGCAATCACTTCCAGAATCTGCAAAAGATATTCTAGTTTCATAACAGACCAGCAGGGACCTGCCAAAGTTAAACCATTTGGCCAGGAGAGCCCTTTTATGCAGACTTTTGCCAGATTTCGATACCCAAAATTTTTGCGATTTTCGCAGAATTTTTTTCAAAAGCCGATTCCAAAGCAACTAATAGAGCTTTGCGATCGCAATCACTTCCAGAATCTGCCCCACGAAGTCTACTTTCATGATAAAGCACGAGGGACCTGCCAAAGTTAAACCATTTGGCCAGGAGAGCCGTTTTATGAAGGCATGTGCTCGATTTCGTCGCGAAATTTTTTTGTCGAATTTTACGCCCTCTCATTTTTAAAAGTCGATTCCACAGCCGCTAATAGAGCTTTGCGATCGCAATCACTTCCAGAATCTGCAAAAGATATTCTAGTTTCATAACAGACCAGCAGGGACCTGCCAAAGTTAAACCATTTGGCCAGGAGAGCCCTTTTATGCAGACTTTTGCCAGATTTCGATACCCAAAATTTTTGCGATTTTCGCAGAATTTTTTTCAAAAGCCGATTCCAAAGCAACTAATAGAGCTTTGCGATCGCAATCACTTCCAGAATCTGCCCCACGAAGTCTACTTTCATGATAAAGCACGAGGGACCTGCCAAAGTTAAACCATTTGGCCAGGAGAGCCGTTTTATGAAGGCATGTGCTCGATTTCGTCGCGAAATTTTTTTGTCGAATTTTACGCCCTCTCATTTTTAAAAGTCGATTCCACAGCCGCTAATAGAGCTTTGCGATCGCAATCACTTCCAGAATCTGCAAAAGATATTCTAGTTTCATAACAGACCAGCAGGGACCTGCCAAAGTTAAACCATTTGGCCAGGAGAGCCCTTTTATGCAGACTTTTGCCAGATTTCGATACCCAAAATTTTTGCGATTTTCGCAGAATTTTTTTCAAAAGCCGATTCCAAAGCAACTAATAGAGCTTTGCGATCGCAATCACTTCCAGAATCTGCCCCACGAAGTCTACTTTCATGATAAAGCACGAGGGACCTGCCAAAGTTAAACCATTTGGCCAGGAGAGCCGTTTTATGAAGGCATGTGCTCGATTTCGTCGCGAAATTTTTTTGTCGAATTTTACGCCCTCTCATTTTTAAAAGTCGATTCCACAGCCGCTAATAGAGCTTTGCGATCGCAATCACTTCCAGAATCTGCAAAAGATATTCTAGTTTCATAACAGACCAGCAGGGACCTGCCAAAGTTAAACCATTTGGCCAGGAGAGCCCTTTTATGCAGACTTTTGCCAGATTTCGATACCCAAAATTTTTGCGATTTTCGCAGAATTTTTTTCAAAAGCCGATTCCAAAGCAACTAATAGAGCTTTGCGATCGCAATCACTTCCAGAATCTGCCCCACGAAGTCTACTTTCATGATAAAGCACGAGGGACCTGCCAAAGTTAAACCATTTGGCCAGGAGAGCCGTTTTATGAAGGCATGTGCTCGATTTCGTCGCGAAATTTTTTTGTCGAATTTTACGCCCTCTCATTTTTAAAAGTCGATTCCACAGCCGCTAATAGAGCTTTGCGATCGCAATCACTTCCAGAATCTGCAAAAGATATTCTAGTTTCATAACAGACCAGCAGGGACCTGCCAAAGTTAAACCATTTGGCCAGGAGAGCCCTTTTATGCAGACTTTTGCCAGATTTCGATACCCAAAATTTTTGCGATTTTCGCAGAATTTTTTTCAAAAGCCGATTCCAAAGCAACTAATAGAGCTTTGCGATCGCAATCACTTCCAGAATCTGCCCCACGAAGTCTACTTTCATGATAAAGCACGAGGGACCTGCCAAAGTTAAACCATTTGGCCAGGAGAGCCGTTTTATGAAGGCATGTGCTCGATTTCGTCGCGAAATTTTTTTGTCGAATTTTACGCCCTCTCATTTTTAAAAGTCGATTCCACAGCCGCTAATAGAGCTTTGCGATCGCAATCACTTCCAGAATCTGCAAAAGATATTCTAGTTTCATAACAGACCAGCAGGGACCTGCCAAAGTTAAACCATTTGGCCAGGAGAGCCCTTTTATGCAGACTTTTGCCAGATTTCGATACCCAAAATTTTTGCGATTTTCGCAGAATTTTTTTCAAAAGCCGATTCCAAAGCAACTAATAGAGCTTTGCGATCGCAATCACTTCCAGAATCTGCCCCACGAAGTCTACTTTCATGATAAAGCACGAGGGACCTGCCAAAGTTAAACCATTTGGCCAGGAGAGCCGTTTTATGAAGGCATGTGCTCGATTTCGTCGCGAAATTTTTTTGTCGAATTTTACGCCCTCTCATTTTTAAAAGTCGATTCCACAGCCGCTAATAGAGCTTTGCGATCGCAATCACTTCCAGAATCTGCAAAAGATATTCTAGTTTCATAACAGACCAGCAGGGACCTGCCAAAGTTAAACCATTTGGCCAGGAGAGCCCTTTTATGCAGACTTTTGCCAGATTTCGATACCCAAAATTTTTGCGATTTTCGCAGAATTTTTTTCAAAAGCCGATTCCAAAGCAACTAATAGAGCTTTGCGATCGCAATCACTTCCAGAATCTGCCCCACGAAGTCTACTTTCATGATAAAGCACGAGGGACCTGCCAAAGTTAAACCATTTGGCCAGGAGAGCCGTTTTATGAAGGCATGTGCTCGATTTCGTCGCGAAATTTTTTTGTCGAATTTTACGCCCTCTCATTTTTAAAAGTCGATTCCACAGCCGCTAATAGAGCTTTGCGATCGCAATCACTTCCAGAATCTGCAAAAGATATTCTAGTTTCATAACAGACCAGCAGGGACCTGCCAAAGTTAAACCATTTGGCCAGGAGAGCCCTTTTATGCAGACTTTTGCCAGATTTCGATACCCAAAATTTTTGCGATTTTCGCAGAATTTTTTTCAAAAGCCGATTCCAAAGCAACTAATAGAGCTTTGCGATCGCAATCACTTCCAGAATCTGCCCCACGAAGTCTACTTTCATGATAAAGCACGAGGGACCTGCCAAAGTTAAACCATTTGGCCAGGAGAGCCGTTTTATGAAGGCATGTGCTCGATTTCGTCGCGAAATTTTTTTGTCGAATTTTACGCCCTCTCATTTTTAAAAGTCGATTCCACAGCCGCTAATAGAGCTTTGCGATCGCAATCACTTCCAGAATCTGCAAAAGATATTCTAGTTTCATAACAGACCAGCAGGGACCTGCCAAAGTTAAACCATTTGGCCAGGAGAGCCCTTTTATGCAGACTTTTGCCAGATTTCGATACCCAAAATTTTTGCGATTTTCGCAGAATTTTTTTCAAAAGCCGATTCCAAAGCAACTAATAGAGCTTTGCGATCGCAATCACTTCCAGAATCTGCCCCACGAAGTCTACTTTCATGATAAAGCACGAGGGACCTGCCAAAGTTAAACCATTTGGCCAGGAGAGCCGTTTTATGAAGGCATGTGCTCGATTTCGTCGCGAAATTTTTTTGTCGAATTTTACGCCCTCTCATTTTTAAAAGTCGATTCCACAGCCGCTAATAGAGCTTTGCGATCGCAATCACTTCCAGAATCTGCAAAAGATATTCTAGTTTCATAACAGACCAGCAGGGACCTGCCAAAGTTAAACCATTTGGCCAGGAGAGCCCTTTTATGCAGACTTTTGCCAGATTTCGATACCCAAAATTTTTGCGATTTTCGCAGAATTTTTTTCAAAAGCCGATTCCAAAGCAACTAATAGAGCTTTGCGATCGCAATCACTTCCAGAATCTGCCCCACGAAGTCTACTTTCATGATAAAGCACGAGGGACCTGCCAAAGTTAAACCATTTGGCCAGGAGAGCCGTTTTATGAAGGCATGTGCTCGATTTCGTCGCGAAATTTTTTTGTCGAATTTTACGCCCTCTCATTTTTAAAAGTCGATTCCACAGCCGCTAATAGAGCTTTGCGATCGCAATCACTTCCAGAATCTGCAAAAGATATTCTAGTTTCATAACAGACCAGCAGGGACCTGCCAAAGTTAAACCATTTGGCCAGGAGAGCCCTTTTATGCAGACTTTTGCCAGATTTCGATACCCAAAATTTTTGCGATTTTCGCAGAATTTTTTTCAAAAGCCGATTCCAAAGCAACTAATAGAGCTTTGCGATCGCAATCACTTCCAGAATCTGCCCCACGAAGTCTACTTTCATGATAAAGCACGAGGGACCTGCCAAAGTTAAACCATTTGGCCAGGAGAGCCGTTTTATGAAGGCATGTGCTCGATTTCGTCGCGAAATTTTTTTGTCGAATTTTACGCCCTCTCATTTTTAAAAGTCGATTCCACAGCCGCTAATAGAGCTTTGCGATCGCAATCACTTCCAGAATCTGCAAAAGATATTCTAGTTTCATAACAGACCAGCAGGGACCTGCCAAAGTTAAACCATTTGGCCAGGAGAGCCCTTTTATGCAGACTTTTGCCAGATTTCGATACCCAAAATTTTTGCGATTTTCGCAGAATTTTTTTCAAAAGCCGATTCCAAAGCAACTAATAGAGCTTTGCGATCGCAATCACTTCCAGAATCTGCCCCACGAAGTCTACTTTCATGATAAAGCACGAGGGACCTGCCAAAGTTAAACCATTTGGCCAGGAGAGCCGTTTTATGAAGGCATGTGCTCGATTTCGTCGCGAAATTTTTTTGTCGAATTTTACGCCCTCTCATTTTTAAAAGTCGATTCCACAGCCGCTAATAGAGCTTTGCGATCGCAATCACTTCCAGAATCTGCAAAAGATATTCTAGTTTCATAACAGACCAGCAGGGACCTGCCAAAGTTAAACCATTTGGCCAGGAGAGCCCTTTTATGCAGACTTTTGCCAGATTTCGATACCCAAAATTTTTGCGATTTTCGCAGAATTTTTTTCAAAAGCCGATTCCAAAGCAACTAATAGAGCTTTGCGATCGCAATCACTTCCAGAATCTGCCCCACGAAGTCTACTTTCATGATAAAGCACGAGGGACCTGCCAAAGTTAAACCATTTGGCCAGGAGAGCCGTTTTATGAAGGCATGTGCTCGATTTCGTCGCGAAATTTTTTTGTCGAATTTTACGCCCTCTCATTTTTAAAAGTCGATTCCACAGCCGCTAATAGAGCTTTGCGATCGCAATCACTTCCAGAATCTGCAAAAGATATTCTAGTTTCATAACAGACCAGCAGGGACCTGCCAAAGTTAAACCATTTGGCCAGGAGAGCCCTTTTATGCAGACTTTTGCCAGATTTCGATACCCAAAATTTTTGCGATTTTCGCAGAATTTTTTTCAAAAGCCGATTCCAAAGCAACTAATAGAGCTTTGCGATCGCAATCACTTCCAGAATCTGCCCCACGAAGTCTACTTTCATGATAAAGCACGAGGGACCTGCCAAAGTTAAACCATTTGGCCAGGAGAGCCGTTTTATGAAGGCATGTGCTCGATTTCGTCGCGAAATTTTTTTGTCGAATTTTACGCCCTCTCATTTTTAAAAGTCGATTCCACAGCCGCTAATAGAGCTTTGCGATCGCAATCACTTCCAGAATCTGCAAAAGATATTCTAGTTTCATAACAGACCAGCAGGGACCTGCCAAAGTTAAACCATTTGGCCAGGAGAGCCCTTTTATGCAGACTTTTGCCAGATTTCGATACCCAAAATTTTTGCGATTTTCGCAGAATTTTTTTCAAAAGCCGATTCCAAAGCAACTAATAGAGCTTTGCGATCGCAATCACTTCCAGAATCTGCCCCACGAAGTCTACTTTCATGATAAAGCACGAGGGACCTGCCAAAGTTAAACCATTTGGCCAGGAGAGCCGTTTTATGAAGGCATGTGCTCGATTTCGTCGCGAAATTTTTTTGTCGAATTTTACGCCCTCTCATTTTTAAAAGTCGATTCCACAGCCGCTAATAGAGCTTTGCGATCGCAATCACTTCCAGAATCTGCAAAAGATATTCTAGTTTCATAACAGACCAGCAGGGACCTGCCAAAGTTAAACCATTTGGCCAGGAGAGCCCTTTTATGCAGACTTTTGCCAGATTTCGATACCCAAAATTTTTGCGATTTTCGCAGAATTTTTTTCAAAAGCCGATTCCAAAGCAACTAATAGAGCTTTGCGATCGCAATCACTTCCAGAATCTGCCCCACGAAGTCTACTTTCATGATAAAGCACGAGGGACCTGCCAAAGTTAAACCATTTGGCCAGGAGAGCCGTTTTATGAAGGCATGTGCTCGATTTCGTCGCGAAATTTTTTTGTCGAATTTTACGCCCTCTCATTTTTAAAAGTCGATTCCACAGCCGCTAATAGAGCTTTGCGATCGCAATCACTTCCAGAATCTGCAAAAGATATTCTAGTTTCATAACAGACCAGCAGGGACCTGCCAAAGTTAAACCATTTGGCCAGGAGAGCCCTTTTATGCAGACTTTTGCCAGATTTCGATACCCAAAATTTTTGCGATTTTCGCAGAATTTTTTTCAAAAGCCGATTCCAAAGCAACTAATAGAGCTTTGCGATCGCAATCACTTCCAGAATCTGCCCCACGAAGTCTACTTTCATGATAAAGCACGAGGGACCTGCCAAAGTTAAACCATTTGGCCAGGAGAGCCGTTTTATGAAGGCATGTGCTCGATTTCGTCGCGAAATTTTTTTGTCGAATTTTACGCCCTCTCATTTTTAAAAGTCGATTCCACAGCCGCTAATAGAGCTTTGCGATCGCAATCACTTCCAGAATCTGCAAAAGATATTCTAGTTTCATAACAGACCAGCAGGGACCTGCCAAAGTTAAACCATTTGGCCAGGAGAGCCCTTTTATGCAGACTTTTGCCAGATTTCGATACCCAAAATTTTTGCGATTTTCGCAGAATTTTTTTCAAAAGCCGATTCCAAAGCAACTAATAGAGCTTTGCGATCGCAATCACTTCCAGAATCTGCCCCACGAAGTCTACTTTCATGATAAAGCACGAGGGACCTGCCAAAGTTAAACCATTTGGCCAGGAGAGCCGTTTTATGAAGGCATGTGCTCGATTTCGTCGCGAAATTTTTTTGTCGAATTTTACGCCCTCTCATTTTTAAAAGTCGATTCCACAGCCGCTAATAGAGCTTTGCGATCGCAATCACTTCCAGAATCTGCAAAAGATATTCTAGTTTCATAACAGACCAGCAGGGACCTGCCAAAGTTAAACCATTTGGCCAGGAGAGCCCTTTTATGCAGACTTTTGCCAGATTTCGATACCCAAAATTTTTGCGATTTTCGCAGAATTTTTTTCAAAAGCCGATTCCAAAGCAACTAATAGAGCTTTGCGATCGCAATCACTTCCAGAATCTGCCCCACGAAGTCTACTTTCATGATAAAGCACGAGGGACCTGCCAAAGTTAAACCATTTGGCCAGGAGAGCCGTTTTATGAAGGCATGTGCTCGATTTCGTCGCGAAATTTTTTTGTCGAATTTTACGCCCTCTCATTTTTAAAAGTCGATTCCACAGCCGCTAATAGAGCTTTGCGATCGCAATCACTTCCAGAATCTGCAAAAGATATTCTAGTTTCATAACAGACCAGCAGGGACCTGCCAAAGTTAAACCATTTGGCCAGGAGAGCCCTTTTATGCAGACTTTTGCCAGATTTCGATACCCAAAATTTTTGCGATTTTCGCAGAATTTTTTTCAAAAGCCGATTCCAAAGCAACTAATAGAGCTTTGCGATCGCAATCACTTCCAGAATCTGCCCCACGAAGTCTACTTTCATGATAAAGCACGAGGGACCTGCCAAAGTTAAACCATTTGGCCAGGAGAGCCGTTTTATGAAGGCATGTGCTCGATTTCGTCGCGAAATTTTTTTGTCGAATTTTACGCCCTCTCATTTTTAAAAGTCGATTCCACAGCCGCTAATAGAGCTTTGCGATCGCAATCACTTCCAGAATCTGCAAAAGATATTCTAGTTTCATAACAGACCAGCAGGGACCTGCCAAAGTTAAACCATTTGGCCAGGAGAGCCCTTTTATGCAGACTTTTGCCAGATTTCGATACCCAAAATTTTTGCGATTTTCGCAGAATTTTTTTCAAAAGCCGATTCCAAAGCAACTAATAGAGCTTTGCGATCGCAATCACTTCCAGAATCTGCCCCACGAAGTCTACTTTCATGATAAAGCACGAGGGACCTGCCAAAGTTAAACCATTTGGCCAGGAGAGCCGTTTTATGAAGGCATGTGCTCGATTTCGTCGCGAAATTTTTTTGTCGAATTTTACGCCCTCTCATTTTTAAAAGTCGATTCCACAGCCGCTAATAGAGCTTTGCGATCGCAATCACTTCCAGAATCTGCAAAAGATATTCTAGTTTCATAACAGACCAGCAGGGACCTGCCAAAGTTAAACCATTTGGCCAGGAGAGCCCTTTTATGCAGACTTTTGCCAGATTTCGATACCCAAAATTTTTGCGATTTTCGCAGAATTTTTTTCAAAAGCCGATTCCAAAGCAACTAATAGAGCTTTGCGATCGCAATCACTTCCAGAATCTGCCCCACGAAGTCTACTTTCATGATAAAGCACGAGGGACCTGCCAAAGTTAAACCATTTGGCCAGGAGAGCCGTTTTATGAAGGCATGTGCTCGATTTCGTCGCGAAATTTTTTTGTCGAATTTTACGCCCTCTCATTTTTAAAAGTCGATTCCACAGCCGCTAATAGAGCTTTGCGATCGCAATCACTTCCAGAATCTGCAAAAGATATTCTAGTTTCATAACAGACCAGCAGGGACCTGCCAAAGTTAAACCATTTGGCCAGGAGAGCCCTTTTATGCAGACTTTTGCCAGATTTCGATACCCAAAATTTTTGCGATTTTCGCAGAATTTTTTTCAAAAGCCGATTCCAAAGCAACTAATAGAGCTTTGCGATCGCAATCACTTCCAGAATCTGCCCCACGAAGTCTACTTTCATGATAAAGCACGAGGGACCTGCCAAAGTTAAACCATTTGGCCAGGAGAGCCGTTTTATGAAGGCATGTGCTCGATTTCGTCGCGAAATTTTTTTGTCGAATTTTACGCCCTCTCATTTTTAAAAGTCGATTCCACAGCCGCTAATAGAGCTTTGCGATCGCAATCACTTCCAGAATCTGCAAAAGATATTCTAGTTTCATAACAGACCAGCAGGGACCTGCCAAAGTTAAACCATTTGGCCAGGAGAGCCCTTTTATGCAGACTTTTGCCAGATTTCGATACCCAAAATTTTTGCGATTTTCGCAGAATTTTTTTCAAAAGCCGATTCCAAAGCAACTAATAGAGCTTTGCGATCGCAATCACTTCCAGAATCTGCCCCACGAAGTCTACTTTCATGATAAAGCACGAGGGACCTGCCAAAGTTAAACCATTTGGCCAGGAGAGCCGTTTTATGAAGGCATGTGCTCGATTTCGTCGCGAAATTTTTTTGTCGAATTTTACGCCCTCTCATTTTTAAAAGTCGATTCCACAGCCGCTAATAGAGCTTTGCGATCGCAATCACTTCCAGAATCTGCAAAAGATATTCTAGTTTCATAACAGACCAGCAGGGACCTGCCAAAGTTAAACCATTTGGCCAGGAGAGCCCTTTTATGCAGACTTTTGCCAGATTTCGATACCCAAAATTTTTGCGATTTTCGCAGAATTTTTTTCAAAAGCCGATTCCAAAGCAACTAATAGAGCTTTGCGATCGCAATCACTTCCAGAATCTGCCCCACGAAGTCTACTTTCATGATAAAGCACGAGGGACCTGCCAAAGTTAAACCATTTGGCCAGGAGAGCCGTTTTATGAAGGCATGTGCTCGATTTCGTCGCGAAATTTTTTTGTCGAATTTTACGCCCTCTCATTTTTAAAAGTCGATTCCACAGCCGCTAATAGAGCTTTGCGATCGCAATCACTTCCAGAATCTGCAAAAGATATTCTAGTTTCATAACAGACCAGCAGGGACCTGCCAAAGTTAAACCATTTGGCCAGGAGAGCCCTTTTATGCAGACTTTTGCCAGATTTCGATACCCAAAATTTTTGCGATTTTCGCAGAATTTTTTTCAAAAGCCGATTCCAAAGCAACTAATAGAGCTTTGCGATCGCAATCACTTCCAGAATCTGCCCCACGAAGTCTACTTTCATGATAAAGCACGAGGGACCTGCCAAAGTTAAACCATTTGGCCAGGAGAGCCGTTTTATGAAGGCATGTGCTCGATTTCGTCGCGAAATTTTTTTGTCGAATTTTACGCCCTCTCATTTTTAAAAGTCGATTCCACAGCCGCTAATAGAGCTTTGCGATCGCAATCACTTCCAGAATCTGCAAAAGATATTCTAGTTTCATAACAGACCAGCAGGGACCTGCCAAAGTTAAACCATTTGGCCAGGAGAGCCCTTTTATGCAGACTTTTGCCAGATTTCGATACCCAAAATTTTTGCGATTTTCGCAGAATTTTTTTCAAAAGCCGATTCCAAAGCAACTAATAGAGCTTTGCGATCGCAATCACTTCCAGAATCTGCCCCACGAAGTCTACTTTCATGATAAAGCACGAGGGACCTGCCAAAGTTAAACCATTTGGCCAGGAGAGCCGTTTTATGAAGGCATGTGCTCGATTTCGTCGCGAAATTTTTTTGTCGAATTTTACGCCCTCTCATTTTTAAAAGTCGATTCCACAGCCGCTAATAGAGCTTTGCGATCGCAATCACTTCCAGAATCTGCAAAAGATATTCTAGTTTCATAACAGACCAGCAGGGACCTGCCAAAGTTAAACCATTTGGCCAGGAGAGCCCTTTTATGCAGACTTTTGCCAGATTTCGATACCCAAAATTTTTGCGATTTTCGCAGAATTTTTTTCAAAAGCCGATTCCAAAGCAACTAATAGAGCTTTGCGATCGCAATCACTTCCAGAATCTGCCCCACGAAGTCTACTTTCATGATAAAGCACGAGGGACCTGCCAAAGTTAAACCATTTGGCCAGGAGAGCCGTTTTATGAAGGCATGTGCTCGATTTCGTCGCGAAATTTTTTTGTCGAATTTTACGCCCTCTCATTTTTAAAAGTCGATTCCACAGCCGCTAATAGAGCTTTGCGATCGCAATCACTTCCAGAATCTGCAAAAGATATTCTAGTTTCATAACAGACCAGCAGGGACCTGCCAAAGTTAAACCATTTGGCCAGGAGAGCCCTTTTATGCAGACTTTTGCCAGATTTCGATACCCAAAATTTTTGCGATTTTCGCAGAATTTTTTTCAAAAGCCGATTCCAAAGCAACTAATAGAGCTTTGCGATCGCAATCACTTCCAGAATCTGCCCCACGAAGTCTACTTTCATGATAAAGCACGAGGGACCTGCCAAAGTTAAACCATTTGGCCAGGAGAGCCGTTTTATGAAGGCATGTGCTCGATTTCGTCGCGAAATTTTTTTGTCGAATTTTACGCCCTCTCATTTTTAAAAGTCGATTCCACAGCCGCTAATAGAGCTTTGCGATCGCAATCACTTCCAGAATCTGCAAAAGATATTCTAGTTTCATAACAGACCAGCAGGGACCTGCCAAAGTTAAACCATTTGGCCAGGAGAGCCCTTTTATGCAGACTTTTGCCAGATTTCGATACCCAAAATTTTTGCGATTTTCGCAGAATTTTTTTCAAAAGCCGATTCCAAAGCAACTAATAGAGCTTTGCGATCGCAATCACTTCCAGAATCTGCCCCACGAAGTCTACTTTCATGATAAAGCACGAGGGACCTGCCAAAGTTAAACCATTTGGCCAGGAGAGCCCTTTTATGAAGGCATGTGCTCGATTTCGTCGCCAAATTTTTTTGTCGAATTTTACGACCTCTCATTTTTAAAAGTCGATTCCACAGCAGCTAATAGAGCTTTGCGATCGCAATCACTTCCAGAATGTGCAAAACATATTCTAGTTTCATAACAGAACAGCAGGGACCTGCCAAAGTTAAACCATTTGGCCAGGAGAGCCCTTTTATGCAGACTTTTGCCAGATTTCGATACCCAAAATTTTTGCGATTTTCGCAGAATTTTTTTCAAAAGCCGATTCCAAAGCAACTAATAGAGCTTTGCGATCGCAATCACTTCCAGAATCTGCCCCACGAAGTCTACTTTCATGATAAAGCACGAGGGACCTGCCAAAGTTAAACCATTTGGCCAGGAGAGCCCTTTTATGAAGGCATGTGCTCGATTTCGTCGCCAAATTTTTTTGTCGAATTTTACGACCTCTCATTTTTAAAAGTCGATTCCACAGCAGCTAATAGAGCTTTGCGATCGCAATCACTTCCAGAATGTGCAAAACATATTCTAGTTTCATAACAGAACAGCAGGGACCTGCCAAAGTTAAACCATTTGGCCAGGAGAGCCCTTTTATGCAGACTTTTGCCAGATTTCGATACCCAAAATTTTTGCGATTTTCGCAGAATTTTTTTCAAAAGCCGATTCCAAAGCAACTAATAGAGCTTTGCGATCGCAATCACTTCCAGAATCTGCCCCACGAAGTCTACTTTCATGATAAAGCACGAGGGACCTGCCAAAGTTAAACCATTTGGCCAGGAGAGCCCTTTTATGAAGGCATGTGCTCGATTTCGTCGCCAAATTTTTTTGTCGAATTTTACGACCTCTCATTTTTAAAAGTCGATTCCACAGCAGCTAACTAGAGCTTTGCGATCGCAATCACTTCCAGAATGTGCAAAACATATTCTAGTTTCATAACAGAACAGCAGGGACCTGCCAAAGTTAAACCATTTGGCCAGGAGAGCCCTTTTATGCAGACTTTTGCCAGATTTCGATACCCAAAATTTTTGCGATTTTCGCAGAATTTTTTTCAAAAGCCGATTCCAAAGCAACTAATAGAGCTTTGCGATCGCAATCACTTCCAGAATCTGCCCCACGAAGTCTACTTTCATGATAAAGCACGAGGGACCTGCCAAAGTTAAACCATTTGGCCAGGAGAGCCCTTTTATGAAGGCATGTGCTCGATTTCGTCGCCAAATTTTTTTGTCGAATTTTACGACCTCTCATTTTTAAAAGTCGATTCCACAGCAGCTAATAGAGCTTTGCGATCGCAATCACTTCCAGAATGTGCAAAACATATTCTAGTTTCATAACAGAACAGCAGGGACCTGCCAAAGTTAAACCATTTGGCCAGGAGAGCCCTTTTATGCAGACTTTTGCCAGATTTCGATACCCAAAATTTTTGCGATTTTCGCAGAATTTTTTTCAAAAGCCGATTCCAAAGCAACTAATAGAGCTTTGCGATCGCAATCACTTCCAGAATCTGCCCCACGAAGTCTACTTTCATGATAAAGCACGAGGGACCTGCCAAAGTTAAACCATTTGGCCAGGAGAGCCCTTTTATGAAGGCATGTGCTCGATTTCGTCGCCAAATTTTTTTGTCGAATTTTACGACCTCTCATTTTTAAAAGTCGATTCCACAGCAGCTAATAGAGCTTTGCGATCGCAATCACTTCCAGAATGTGCAAAACATATTCTAGTTTCATAACAGAACAGCAGGGACCTGCCAAAGTTAAACCATTTGGCCAGGAGAGCCCTTTTATGCAGACTTTTGCCAGATTTCGATACCCAAAATTTTTGCGATTTTCGCAGAATTTTTTTCAAAAGCCGATTCCAAAGCAACTAATAGAGCTTTGCGATCGCAATCACTTCCAGAATCTGCCCCACGAAGTCTACTTTCATGATAAAGCACGAGGGACCTGCCAAAGTTAAACCATTTGGCCAGGAGAGCCCTTTTATGAAGGCATGTGCTCGATTTCGTCGCCAAATTTTTTTGTCGAATTTTACGACCTCTCATTTTTAAAAGTCGATTCCACAGCAGCTAATAGAGCTTTGCGATCGCAATCACTTCCAGAATGTGCAAAACATATTCTAGTTTCATAACAGAACAGCAGGGACCTGCCAAAGTTAAACCATTTGGCCAGGAGAGCCCTTTTATGCAGACTTTTGCCAGATTTCGATACCCAAAATTTTTGCGATTTTCGCAGAATTTTTTTCAAAAGCCGATTCCAAAGCAACTAATAGAGCTTTGCGATCGCAATCACTTCCAGAATCTGCCCCACGAAGTCTACTTTCATGATAAAGCACGAGGGACCTGCCAAAGTTAAACCATTTGGCCAGGAGAGCCCTTTTATGAAGGCATGTGCTCGATTTCGTCGCCAAATTTTTTTGTCGAATTTTACGACCTCTCATTTTTAAAAGTCGATTCCACAGCAGCTAATAGAGCTTTGCGATCGCAATCACTTCCAGAATGTGCAAAACATATTCTAGTTTCATAACAGAACAGCAGGGACCTGCCAAAGTTAAACCATTTGGCCAGGAGAGCCCTTTTATGCAGACTTTTGCCAGATTTCGATACCCAAAATTTTTGCGATTTTCGCAGAATTTTTTTCAAAAGCCGATTCCAAAGCAACTAATAGAGCTTTGCGATCGCAATCACTTCCAGAATCTGCCCCACGAAGTCTACTTTCATGATAAAGCACGAGGGACCTGCCAAAGTTAAACCATTTGGCCAGGAGAGCCCTTTTATGAAGGCATGTGCTCGATTTCGTCGCCAAATTTTTTTGTCGAATTTTACGACCTCTCATTTTTAAAAGTCGATTCCACAGCAGCTAATAGAGCTTTGCGATCGCAATCACTTCCAGAATGTGCAAAACATATTCTAGTTTCATAACAGAACAGCAGGGACCTGCCAAAGTTAAACCATTTGGCCAGGAGAGCCCTTTTATGCAGACTTTTGCCAGATTTCGATACCCAAAATTTTTGCGATTTTCGCAGAATTTTTTTCAAAAGCCGATTCCAAAGCAACTAATAGAGCTTTGCGATCGCAATCACTTCCAGAATCTGCCCCACGAAGTCTACTTTCATGATAAAGCACGAGGGACCTGCCAAAGTTAAACCATTTGGCCAGGAGAGCCCTTTTATGAAGGCATGTGCTCGATTTCGTCGCCAAATTTTTTTGTCGAATTTTACGACCTCTCATTTTTAAAAGTCGATTCCACAGCAGCTAATAGAGCTTTGCGATCGCAATCACTTCCAGAATGTGCAAAACATATTCTAGTTTCATAACAGAACAGCAGGGACCTGCCAAAGTTAAACCATTTGGCCAGGAGAGCCCTTTTATGCAGACTTTTGCCAGATTTCGATACCCAAAATTTTTGCGATTTTCGCAGAATTTTTTTCAAAAGCCGATTCCAAAGCAACTAATAGAGCTTTGCGATCGCAATCACTTCCAGAATCTGCCCCACGAAGTCTACTTTCATGATAAAGCACGAGGGACCTGCCAAAGTTAAACCATTTGGCCAGGAGAGCCCTTTTATGAAGGCATGTGCTCGATTTCGTCGCCAAATTTTTTTGTCGAATTTTACGACCTCTCATTTTTAAAAGTCGATTCCACAGCAGCTAATAGAGCTTTGCGATCGCAATCACTTCCAGAATGTGCAAAACATATTCTAGTTTCATAACAGAACAGCAGGGACCTGCCAAAGTTAAACCATTTGGCCAGGAGAGCCCTTTTATGCAGACTTTTGCCAGATTTCGATACCCAAAATTTTTGCGATTTTCGCAGAATTTTTTTCAAAAGCCGATTCCAAAGCAACTAATAGAGCTTTGC